>JAJTUV010002048.1:0-207204 GCA_021653895.1 Mastomys natalensis
TGATTTTGGTGTGTGTGTGTTTTTGGGGGTGTGTTTATTTTGATGATGGAATTAGAGAAAAAATTTTTAAAAAGTTACTTGGGTTTAGTGGAGGTAAATAAAATGGACAGTTTTTCTTAAATAAAAATCTATACTAAAGAAGTGATTTTGCTTTATTAAAAATATGATTGTAGTTTAAAATACACACCAAAATTTCTCGGGTTTTTATATTTTTTATGTATTTTATAGCCCATAAACTATACGAAATGTATAATGGCCTTAAAATAGCATCTTTCATACAAGTCATCCTTTGAGCGTACCCAATGACATTGTATGGTAAAATACCCTTCTTTTTTTTTTAGTTTCCCTATTTAATATCAGGGGGAAATTTTGAAATAGCAATGGGTTCGTTAATTAACTGAATAAAGGAAAATCTCCTTCCCTACATTTTTTTTTCAGTAATAGTTCTACCTTTTTCCAACCAGAAAAGGGGTATTCATTCACACAGGGGAATATGCAAAGGGCACTCTCACCCCTTTCTCTTCATGGACCTAAAAGTATTTTTAAATGTATTGTAATTTTTTAATGGCAAGAATATTGTGGATTTTTTGCATAAAAGCCTGCTGTAGTAAAAGTGGTAAATGTCACTGTTGGGTTTTGAACCCAAATGGAAAGTCGCAAAAATATTTTACCTTTTCTTTATGATAGAAACTTAAAACATAAAAAACTTTTTAAAATTTGCTTTTTCTCTAACATGCGGGAAACAGAAAAAATTTTTCGAAGTTAATAACATTTCGGTAGGGTGTGGGGAAATCTGCAAATTTAACTGCACAGCACAGAACCCTGCTCAAAAAAAAAACTTTCTGGAAAATTCTGTTACTTCAAAAAAAAAAAAAAAAAAAACTTTTATTTTCTTTGTTTTAAGGCCCCTTTTAAAAAAATAACCATTTTTGAAATTTTTTGTCTTTAAAAATTCAGAAAAGTGGAATTTGGTGTCACCTCCTTTTTCAAGCATTTGTAAAAGGAAAAAGACCTCAATTTCTGCTCTCTGATTTTGGTAAATTAGATTCTTTTATATATTTTAATTTCGTTTAAAAAAATAAAGAAATGTTATTTTAATACTTATATTTTGAAAGTCAAGATAAACTTTTCCTATTTAGGATTTGATGCTTCTATTTTAACATAAGGGTTGGAAACTTTTTTTCCTATTCCCTTTATTAAAAAGGGAAAACCATTTTTTTTTAATAAATATGTCAGAATCTCAAATCTGATGATAGAATTTATGTTTCAAATCTCCCTTTGTTCTCTAGGCCTTTTTTAGCCAGAAAGCATTTGTTTTCAGCCTCTTGGGGAAACCTAAATTTGATTGGTAAAACTAAGCCAAAGACCTTCCAACCAGGAAATTATACTGAGAATTTAAAACCCTTTTTAAAAAGGTCCAAATGGGGGGGGTGGACCCCCATATCAACATATCCTGTCCCAAAGGGACATTGCTGAAAGGAGCCGGGTATGGTAGACGGAGCTATCCCCGAGAGCGCTGCAGACCCTGAAAACGATGCAGATGCTTGGGAGCTGAAGGGTTAGAAACCTCATGGAAAACAACAATTTCAACCCAACCAGACCCCTATCACTCCCGGGGACTAAACCCCAAACCCAAAGAATTAACATGGGGGGACCCATGGCTCCAGCTGTTATATACAGGGGTTTTCCCTTATTGGCTCAGTGAGAGGGGAGGCCCTTGGTCCTGTGCTTGATGCCCCCCCATAGGGTGCTAGGGTTGTGAGTGGGAGGATGGTAGGTGAGTGGGGAAGCTTCATAGAAGCTGTGGGGGGGAGAGGGATAGGGTATTTTAGAGGGGTAACCAGGAAGGGGAAAACATTTAAAATGTAAATAAATAAAATAACCAAAAAAAAAAGAAGAAAAATGTAAAGTTTCAAAGACCCTGTCTAAACTATCAGCTTTTTACCTATTTTTAAATTGATATAAAAAACTAAAAAGATTTTTCCCCATAAGAGAGCCAACTTGAAGAAGATTGATGAGAAATTTATGGGAGCTTTTGAGGAAGGAATGGAAAGTGAGATAATTTGTAGTTAAATTATAATCTCAAAGAATTATAAAAGTACTTATGTTCTTTTAGTGTTATAATTTTGAATGTTAATTTTAAAACAAATACAGTATTGATATTTAAAAAACTAATAATATGGAAAGAGTAATACACTGATAAAGTAAGTTGTACATATAATGTTATTGTAATTCTATAAAGATTTTCTTTCATTAGTCAAATACTAACTTCTGTGCCCCTATATCTGGTTGCAATCCTTGTTCTAAGAATCTACTGTCTTAATATTACATAAAAAATTGCTCCTTATTTATTCCTTTATTTGTCAATAAAAACTGAGGAGCCAGTGATCAGCAGGGGTGAGAATAGGGCCAAACTTCCTCCCAGCCAGGAAGGGTGAAAGGAAAGAGGAAGTGGGGATTTGTTATGGGGGGGAGAGTTCAAAAAGCAGGAAAGAAAAACACTGGATCCCAGAACACAGATCTGTACTAAAATGCATGTATCACTGGGATTTTGGTGGAAGTAGATATATGAGCTTAGAAGTTTTAAAATACAGTAATATGCTCAGTTATTGTGCCCTTAAATTCTGGTAAGTAAATACTGAGCTGGGTAAAAAGAAATCAGCAACATTTATAAAAGGACATTAACAATAAGGTGTTTAAAGAAACTTTATTGAATACATATAATGTGCTTGTCATTATTGTATTCAGAAAAAATACAGATTTGTTAAAAAATAATACAACCTTGTTTTCAAAAGTTTAATGCTACGAGCAAAGAAAGACATTAAAATAGCCACCACAATCAGATACTTATAAATCTTGAACAAAGCTAAAAATATTTAATAAGTACATGGACAGAAAATATAACCTGATAGTGTGGGTATTATTGTTTTGATCTTATTGAGTATAACACCTATGAAGTGATTTTACAAGGATTGAATCATTTCCTTAGGCTAACAGCAATAAAAATGGATATTTTTATTATTTTTAATTATTATTATATTTATATATTATATATATTATATAATTTTTATTATTTATAACCTTATAGTTCTAGGAGTTCTAGATGAGATAAAATTTTAGCAGTGATGGTAAAACTCTTCATATTAACTAAGCTTAGTAAAAATATCATTCAGACTGACACTAATCAGTTAAGCAAAATTCTCTGAGTAGAATATTTATGTAGCTACGAATTAATAAACTGTGCAAAAACATAGCATGTTTTTGTGTTTTCCTGTTCATAAGAATTTGATAAAAATAGTATAAAATTTCATGCCGAACCCTGCTCAGTGATTGTATAAAGGCATGTAGAATAATGAAACTTGATCCATTCTTACCTCTTTTTACAAAGCTCAAGTCCAAGTGGATCAAAGATCTCCACATAAAACTAGACACACTGAATTTATTAAAAGAGAAGTGAGAGAGAGCCTTGAACACATGTGCATAGGGGAAAATTTTCTGAACATAACACCAATGGTCATATTCTAAGATCAACAATTGACAAACGGAACCTCATAAAATTGAAAAGCTTCTATAAGGCAAAGGACACTGTCAATAGGACAAAAAGGCAACCAACAAAAGGTTTTTACCAACCCTACATCTGAAATAGGGCTAATATCTAATATATACAAAGAATCAAGAAGTTAGACTCCAGAGAACCAAATAACCCTACTAAAAATGGGGTACAGAGCTAAACAAAGATTCTCAACTTAGGAATCTTGAATGGCTGAGAAGCACTTAAAGAAAGTTCAACACCTTAGTGATTAGGGAAATGCAAATCAAAACAACGCTGAGATTCCACCTCACACCAGTCAGAATAGCTAAAAACAAAAACTCAGGTGACAGCAGATGGTGGTGAGGATGTAGAGAAAAAGAAATATTCCTCCATTTCTCTTGGGATTGCAAGCTGGTAAAATCACTTTGGAAATCAATCTGCCGGTTCCTCAGAAATTGGAAATAGTTTCAACCGAAGACCCAGCTATACCACTCCTGGGCATATACCCAAAAGATGTTCCAACATATAACAAGGACACATGCTCCGATACGTTTATAGCAGACTTATTTATAAGTCACACACTTATAGGGTGCTTGTAGCAAGTCACGGGTTTATGCAGTTCAAAAATGTCTCTGCTATAGTGTACTTAATGATTATCTAGCAAACTATAAAAACTGGATAAAATTAAACTAAGAATCAAACTTTGACAACACATTTTAAAACATACACAAAATTTCTTTGCATAACTTCAGCTATGAAATATCTTTATTTTGTTATCCATTTTGTTTGATTTTCACTGTAAGGGAATTATGAGGAACCAAACCTAAAAAGAGACTGAAGTTCTGAAATATTAAGACACAGCATTTTCTGGCCTTCAGGGCCACTGTGATATGTTTGACTCCAGGTCTGTGTTTACCTCGTTTGCCAGACTATCCTAAAATCTGCTTTCCTTTCCTGTTTCAGGAAATATTATGCTTTTTAGAAACAATTTTCTATTCGGAAAAAATGTATTGAGAGAAAGTAATGCAGTATGATTAGATGTGTAGTCTTGTGCTAAGGACTTCCTGGCAGCACTGTGTATTTTATTAAATACAGTCCATTACCATAAACCATGTCAGAGTTTTCTGAAAAAGCTAATACATTTTCAAATTTTTCTACATTATTTCCTTTGAACCTTTCATTTATTATACAACTATACTTACTTGCAAATGTGTTTGTTGGAACTACCAATGACTTCCATGTCTTATCTTTCCAATAACTGAAAGTTACTAATTATTTATTTATTTGGGTCAGTGGCTCAGTTCTGTGTAACAAATAGAAAACCTGAAACAATTGACTATTGATTATTTGGCTCAAGCATGCAAATATAGTTCCCTCTCTGAATATTTAATACTGGCCATCTGTTAAAGTTTTAACTTCATTGAATAAAACTCATATTCTCAAAGAGTAATTCACAATTTTGCATGCTTCTTTAAGCCAGCTTTCCTGTAATTTAGTAAAAAATTTGGTTAAATTGATAAATTCTTTTTGTTTTCTGTAGTTATTATCCATAATGTTTTCATTTACAGCCAACATTGCTAAATAGCTGCTACATAGATTTCTACATTTTTACTAATATTTATCTATATTAAACTATAAGTTTTTTATTAATTAAATTTCTTTAACAGATTTTCTTTACATTTTTAATACAATGTGTCTTGGTTGTATTCCTTCCCTTTCCTCAAGTCCTCCCAGATCCCCAACGTCTTTATAAACCAATTTCTTTTCTTTCTTTTCCTCAAAAATAAATAAATAATTACAACCAAACAAACAGAAACAGAATGTCACGGTAAAACAAGTAAGATAAAGCAAAACAAAATGCACATTCATACACACATACACATAGCAGTAGTTGCATAGGCCAACTCTTCCTCTGCTTCAAGCATGGCTTGGCATGGCACAGATACACCCAGTGACATATCTTTGACAAAAAATGTTTTCTCCCTTCCACAGAGATATCAGTTGCAAATAGCTTCTTGGTTAGGATTGGCAACTGTGCCCAGCTCTGCTTTTCATTGCTGGGATTGTGTTTGCTTTGAACTTGTTAGGTCTCGAGAGCATGCCATCACAGCCTTTGTGAGTTCAATGTGTGTCAGTCTTGTTATATCTGGTATATATTGCTTCCTGGGAGCCACCTACTACCTATAGATCTTACAAACTTTTATTATTTTATTTATTTACATTCCAGACATCGTCCACTTCCATGTCCCCCTTCTCACAGTTCCTCATACCATTCCCCTTCCCCTTGCCTCTGAGTGGGTGTTCCCCACCACACCCCCATCTCCAAGCATCCCTCTTCCCTGGTTCCTCAAATCTCTCGAGGGCTAAGTGATTCTTACCAGTGCCACTGAGGCCAGACCAGGCACTTTTCTACTATATGTGTGCCAGGGCCCTCGATCATTACCTGTATGTAGCCTGGTTGGTGGCTCAGTCTTTGGTAGCTCCTCGGTGTCTGGGTTAGTTGAGACGCCTGGTTTTCCTAGGGGGTTGTCTTCCCCTTCAGCTCCTTCAATCCTTCCCTAATTCCTCCATAGGGATCCCCGACTTAGTCCAATGGTTGGGTGTAAGTATCCGCATCTGTCTCAGTCAACTACTGGTAGGGTCTCTCAGAGGACAGTCATGTGTTCCTGTCTGTAAGCACAATATAACATCAGTAATAGTGTTAGAACTTGATGCCCTCCCAAGAGATGGATCCCAAGTTGGGTATGTCACTGGCCAGGCATTCCTTCAGTCTCTCTTCTCCATTTTTGTCCGTGTATTTCTTTTAGACAAAACCAATACTGAGTCGGAAATTTTGACTGTGGGTTAGTATCCATGTCCTTCTACTTGGGACCTTGTCTATCAACTGGAGGTGAGTCTTCGAGTTCCCCACTGTTGGGTAATTTGCCTAAGGTTACCCCCATTGAGTCTTGAGAGTCTCTCATATCCCAGGTCTCTGAGACTTTCTCAAGGGTATTCCAACCCCCCACCCCCAGAAGTTACACATTTCTATTCATTGTCCTGGCCCGCTGGGATTCTCTGCTGTTTCCTCTGCCATACCTGATCCCAGACCCCTTCTTTGCCCTTCCCCCTTCCTCCTCCTACCCAGGTTTGTCTTTTCCTCTGCTTTCCATAATTATTCTGTTACCCATTCTAAGAGGATTGAAGCATCCTTACTTGGGCCTACCTTCTTGTTAAACATTTTATGGACCATGTGTTGTATCCTGGATATTCTGTACTTTTTGGCTAGTATCAGCTTATCAGTATGTACCATCATGTTCTTTTGGGGTCTGGATTACCTCACTCAGGACGATATTTCCTAGTTCCATCCATTTGCCTGAAAAAATAATGATGTACTCATTTTTAATAGCTGAATAGTATATCATTATGTAAATGAACCACATTTTCTGTATCCATTCTTCCATAGAGGGACATCTAAGTTGTTTCCAGATTCTAGCTATTACAAATAAGGCTGCTATGAACATAGTGAAGCTCCTATCCTTGTTGCATGATAGAACATCTTTGGGATATATTCCCATGAGTGGTATAGCTGGATCTTCAGGTAGAACTATTTCCAAATATCTGATTAACGGCCAGACTGATTTCCAGAGTGGTTGTACCAGTTTGTAATCCCACCGACAATGGAGGAGTGTTCTGCTTTCTCCACATCCTCGCCAGCATGTGCTGTCATGTAAGTTTTTTTATCTTAACTATTCTTGTTGGTATAATGTGTCCTCCTAGTCTGCACCTCCATCTGCAACTGGGTCAGATCCTATCCTAGAACCCAAAGTCTATCCGACTCTCAGGAGGTTCACCCAACCAGGAGCACAGGAGGTTTTCCCTAAACAGGTACATATGATGATTGCCCTAACCATATACATAGGAGGCCCCTCCTAACCAGAAATAGCACTGCCTGCCTCCCCGGAGGCCTGCTCTAACCCAAGTCACAGAGGTCTATCCGCCTCCAAAGAGGCCTGCTCCAATCAGAAATACCCAGGCCAGCTAACCCTAAAGCTACTCAGATAGCAAGAGGAAAGCACAAAAACTTAAGTGGCAGAAGCCAATGCATTTTGGCACCATCAGAAACCAGTTCACCACAGCAAGTCCTGGATAGCCTAAAACACCTGAAAAGCAAGATTGTGACATAAAATCCCATCTCATGAAGATGATAGAGACCTTTAGGGAGGATATAAATAACTCTTTCAAAGAAAGACAGGAAAACACAGGCAAACAGGTAGTTCCTGTAAAGAGGAAACAAGTAAATTCCTTAAAGAAATAAAGAGAAAAAAAACTAAACAGGTGAAGGAATTGAACAAAACCATCCAAAAACCTTAAAAATGGAAATAGAAACAATAACAAAAACAAACATGGAGGTAACCTTGTAGATAGAGAACCTAGGAATGACATCAGGATTTACAGATACAAGCACTACTAACAGAACACAAGAGATAAAAAGAGAATGACAGGTGTAGAGGATTCTATTGATACATTGGTCAAAGAAAACATAAAATGTAAAAAGCTCCTAACCCAATAGATCCAGGAAATTCAAGAGACAATGAAAAGATCAAACCTAAGATCAAACCTCAGTGCAAGTAACCACAGCTGCTGTGAGCACATGATTGCAATGGCTCTGTTATATCTAGAGGAAGAAATGTTTGCCACAGTTCCTTCTGTCTCTCAGATGTTATACTCTTTCTGCTATCTGTTCTACAATGTTCCCTGACCCTTAGAAGATGTGAACTTTGTGTCTTGTTTATGGCTGAGTCCTCAATTATCAATTCATCATGGTAGGATAATTGTATTTACTATTATTATGATTTTTGAATTTTCAATGGGACCTCAACATCTGGATTAAGTTGTTGGTTATGCCTTTTAAAATAAACCTTGCCTTCATTTATTTACAGGAGTAACATATGCCATGGCACATAGTTGTAAGTCAGAAACAAAACTTCCAAATTTGATTCTCTCTACTGATCTCAGCCCATCATATTTGGCAACAAGAGTCTTTACATGCTTGCCCATCTCATCAGTCTATGTTTATATCTTTTCATGTGTGATCTTACCTCACCATGTAAGAGGCCTAGTCTAGTAATTTGCCAGGAGAAAGTTCAGAGTTGGACATTATGAAAGTAAAGTTTTTCACCACTCTTTTGGGGAGTGTGTTAAGTCTTTTATCACTTTGAACACAGTTGATAGAAGGGGCAGATTTCTTGCAGTTTGAAATTTGATGGAATGATCAATAATATATTTTTTATGAAATTGTTTGTAATCTTTGTTTACTTTCTTTTAATATATGAAAAATGAAATTAAATTTTTATTTTAGAAATGCCAAATATGATACAAATGAAAATTTCATTTAGTTCAACAAATACCTTCTTACTTTTACTGTAATCAAACATTTTGCTGAAAATATTATAAAAATTAAGATGATACTTGAATTCTCACATAGACTTTATTTTAATAGAAGAGAATACAAAATCAGAGATAATTCATTATAATGAGTATTTGGAAATTAAGCAACTCTTCTAGGATTAGTTTACACAATAATTTGCATAAAACAAATTTTCTCTTTCGAAACAAAAAACCATGTTTTCTCCTCCATGGATATAATATTTAAAGTTTTTTTTTTCATCCATAGAACAAAATATATGTTATTGTTAATTCCCTGCATATTCATCCTAAAACTGTTATTTCATCAGATAAATAAAAAGGAAAATAGTTTCTGCATTAGTATTGCTCATTTTTAAATGGCATTCCATAGTTTGAATAAATTTAATATGATAACTCAGAACTTTAAATGCTTTACCCAAGCTTGAATTTGTATGATTGATTCTTGTGAATCAGTCACTGAAGCTCTTCCAATTCCACTCTTGATGTATCTATGAGATTCAAAACATCACTGTGGCTTAAAACATGTACCAATGGAAGCTTCAATAGACAGATATTTACTATGGCTGCTGATCATGGTTTCATAATGTTCAAATATCCTTGTCTTTTAGCTCCCTGGAGCAACTCAGTTTCTGTCACTTTCTTCTAACTTACCTAAACTGCTAACAGCCATCAGTAGGTTTTAACACTTAATCTACCCTTCCACAGCTGTACAGATTGTTTGGATCTCGAATTCTGGAAATTAAATTTCCTACACACTCTGTTAGGTAGTTCATTCTTAGTTTCTTCCATGAATAGATGAAGAGAGATTGGAAGTCACAAATAGTATCAAATACCACCTCTCCATGTTTGCAAATGTCCCTATCAAAAGAGAGCAACCAGCTCCAGATTTCCTTGATTTGCCTTTGAATGATGTCACTACTGTAGCTAGTTCCTTCTCATGGCCATGAATAAAAGTGCATGGCACCCTGCTATAGAGTTTATGTCAGTTGGGAAAGCACTGATACTTTGGATAGATGTCCAAGCCTTTGGATTCTGAGAATCCCAGTTTTACTCTGGTCTTCTCATTCCTCCTGGGAGTAGCCACTATCTGCTATTAATGTCTTGGTAACTTCAATATTCTCATTTGATTCTTTAAGCTTTCTACTTCTGTTTTCATATAAAATTTTTCTTTACAATAACACTTAATCTGAACATTATTGCTGTTTTAAATTAAGCTTAATTTAATTTTTAGTTAAGTATGATATGGGCTGAGAAGGAAGACAGACATATCTGAAGTAATACATTTCAATTACATACTTTATGGGATTATTATGTTCATTTTAGATCAAGACAATTCTATCTTTGAGTAATAAAAGAACCACATTTCATCTAGCACCATCAGAATCTTATATGAAATAAGAAAATAAGACCATGAAGATACAGCAAGAGCATGAGCTGGTAAACATTCTTGAGCCCTACAGAATATCAAACCAATTCTTCTGAACATACTAGAAAGGAGTTTAGAGTAGTCTACTGACAGCTAAAGACTCACTAGAATAACCAAAATAGATATAAACAAACCATAGAGATATTATGAATACTGAAAATCATCAAATTCCAAGATTTAAGAATGGAGTGATTATTTTGTAAACTTTTATATTACTTCATTTTCTAGTGCTATATCAGTTTCATGTCCCTAAAATGAAATACCTGTGCTTATTTTTCATATAGAAAAGTTCTTTATGTAGTAATAGATCTGTATAGTACATAGTCTAGAACCTGGTTGGTTGTCTCAATATTCTATACATCTAGTTGGAAACTGAATTGTGATTATGAGTGATGCTAGTTGAAGCAAAAATCATTAATCATAAGTTAGTGTAGTCTTAATTTCTTCTGTGGAAAGTGAAACAAATCTATTCATTCATTATGGTCAAATTACAATAGTCAAAAATAAGAAGTCCACCAATGTTCAACTCCACAAATCCTGGATTTTGTTGGCCTTCTTAATAGATATAGGTGATGCTAAAGTTTATACCACACTACAAACCTCAGTTCAACATGGATGAAGCCTACATTTTAGTTGCTTCATATAGTCTCACTTTCAGTCTATATTCTCTTTTTCTTTGTGCTTTAGCATCTCACAAAATTCTACAGTGAGGTAAACTTGACTTTTTTATACCAGCTTTCTCTCTTGCAAAAATTATCATGGTACCAGCACATCTTAAAATTGTTATTACCTTAATACCACCGTACTTGAAGCCAAGACCTCAACTCATGAAACTTCTGCAGTCACATGTAAACTGTACAAGCTTAAACACAGTAAAACTGCTAAGAAAAAGAGTCTAGCGTTTTCTTTCATGAATGTTAGCTTTCAGAATAAAACATCCTACTTTTGGACGAAGACAACCTAAATGTAATAAAATTGTTCAATATGTTTCTCAAATGAAGATGAGAGACATTTCCAAACTTTCAAAGACTCAGACCATATGCCACCCATATATCTTTTCTAAAATGAGAAAGCTTGATGAAGTATTGCAGTCTAAGTGAGACATATCCTCTTCCAATTTGCATTTGCCACTAGTTGGAGGAAATTAACAACCAATACAGAAGCAGAAAATTAAACCTAACTTGTATGCATTTAGTAACTCAGATTTTAAGCAGAGACAACTATTGTAGCACTAGGTGACTGCTCATGCTTACAACAGGCATGTCATCTAGGGATATTCCCAGATTGGGAGCCTAAATATGTTGGTTATAGGCATTGTTTACTATATACATATACAGAATAAAATATTTACCTTCTGTCTTCATAGGACTTATGGACCAACTTATATTTCTGGGCATTCAGTTCATTACATAGGAATATTTAGTGACCAATACTTCTTCAATCTTTGTATTATGTAACAGTGTTATATATAACAAATTATAACAAGACTAAAGGCTAAAAGATACAGAAGAAATTCATCCATCTAATTTGAAAGTATTGTCTATACTGTCTGAATTGTTAGTGTAAAAGTATCTTTAACTTTTACTCACCTGATGTAAGTGTCATCTCAGAGGCTTACTGCTGAATAAATCATGCTTTCTAGCTCTCTCTGAATCCTTGCTGGTAGGATTAACTCAGCTGTCCTTGTCCAAACTCCTCTCCAAACCAACTGACCCAAACTGTCTTCTCCTGACTGAACTGCTCTGGTTGACTAATGCTGGCAATCTGTCCTATTCATCTAGTTCCCTTTCATTCCCTGGCTTTCTCTGGCTTTACCTACAACCCATCACAGCAAAACTGTCCTGGAAATATTGCCCACACTCTGCCTCTCTCTGTACTGCTGACCTAGGTTACCTCTCCTTCCTGTGTTGTTCCCTTTGGTTGCTTCTCTTTTAGTCTCTGTTCTAGTGGGAATTGGGCATGTACTATATCTTTGATTCATTCTGCCAAATCCTTCTCTGTTAATGAAAGCCACATCCTCTGAAATGAAGGTATTTCTTTTTTTTAACTGATACTTCTCTTTAGCCTTTAATCTTAATTCTTTAGCCACAGGGATAACTAGTAATATAGAATTTCAAATATACATGCTTATATTATGAAGGTGAAGATTTGTCTCAAGAATGCACAGAATATGATAAAAATATTATGTAATCCCTATATACACATAAATCTATCTCTGGTATAATGCCTATTGCCAACATATTCAGATCTGCAGTCTTGAAGCATCCTGTTTTAAGGATGAGCAGTAACCTCAGTACTGTGATAGTTGTCCGTGCTTAAATCTGAGTTACTAAATGCATACAAGTTGGATTTAATTTTCAGCTTCTATATTGGTTGTTAATTTCCTCAATGTGTGGCAAATGTAATATATGCTCATATGCACATATGTGTGTACATATATATTATCATTTACATTATATTCATATAGTATTCAAACAATTATATTATATATAATTGATACATAACATGTAACATATAACATATATTTATATTATATATAAATTATTTATATCTACATTTATAAATTACAAAAATTAATAAATATTACATATAATATATATAAAATATATATTATATAATGTAATTGAATTCTTCTACATGAATATGATAAAAATCTATCTGAACAAAAATAATATTAAAAATATACTTATGGAAAATAGTAAACATTTAGTATAAGTAAGAAAGAAAAATATTGAAGTAGGACATTGTGGAGCACATAAATAATCAACCCATTATTCTTTAAGTTGAAAGATAAAGTTTGAGGTGCTAGTAGCCAGACTTGAATGGATACACTGTGAAACACTGTCTCAAAAACAATAATATAATATAAACAGACAGCCACAAAAATAAAAATACAGATGGAAGGATAAAGTATTGATTATTTAGATACATTTCAACATAAATAACAGTATTCTAAATTATTCGGGTAAGGCATTATTCTGAGAAATTTACATAGTTACATAGTTTTTAGTTACAGGGAGTACAAATAAAACTTCAACTCATAAAATTAAGGAAAGAAATATGGGTATGTAGATGGATGCTGGAAAGCTTCTTGTGTGCACACACATCCAACTTGACCTTTGTTTTAGTTTGGAAACTTTCAAAAATAAGTCAGTAATCATTTCTGCATATTGCTAGGGTAATACTTAAGGTTTTACACTCTTTTTAAATCCCCATTTTGAACAATGTTTTGATGTATACTTTGAAAGTTTCATGAATGTATACAGTGCATTTTGATCATATTCAATACCCAACTCCTTCCAACTTCACATTGAATCACCTATCTAGTCTCTATCCTAACTCATGTTATGTTATATTATTATTATATTTCCACTGTGTTCAGTTAGCGCTCACATGTACATGAGTATGGGTTGTAGAATTTATTAATCCTGACCCAAAGTTTCTACTCCACTTTTGACCTTTTAGTGCCCGGATAAAGACACACACAGACTATATATTGACAATAAGCTTTAAACAGTATAAGAGCTGTGCAGATAGTGCCCTCTATGCTATTAGAATCTACTTTCCTATCAATTACCCCAAGTTATTACTTACTACTTACTATATTTCATCAGCGCTGCCCTTAACTCCAGTTGGCCAGCCATCAGGACCAAGTTTTAATGGTTTACCTAACCCATGGCAGCTTTTTCTTTTTCCTTTTGCACCTTCCCCTCTTGGTTCTCTTCTGACTTGGTAACAGGCAACCTAACAGCATCTTCATCCAAAGGAAAGGAACTTTCCTTCTTCAGCAGTCATCAATTGCCAGCATCTACTCTACCATGGAGATAGATATATGGCTAGTTTGAAATTAAAATCTCCATGTATTACAAACGAAATTAGAGGTATCTTCAGCAATAAGGTCAGTAAAACAATGAAGAGCAATGATAATATTTCCTCTGATTTTGTTTTTTTCTGGAATGTCTCTGATGAACAGCTAATAAAGAAGGGCCTGAAAACGCTATAGAAAGAATAACAATATCAACCAACTAGACTGCCCAAAGCTCCAGGGACAAAACCACCAACCAAAGAGGGACTCTTGGCTCCAGCTGCACATGTAGCAGAGAATGGCCTTATCTGGCATCAATAGGAGGGGAAAAGCCCTTGGTTCTGTGGAGGCTCAATGACCCAGGGTAGGGATATGCTAGGGCAGTGAGGTGGGAGTGGGTAAGTAGGTGGGGGAGCACCCTCATAGAAGCAGGAGGAAGGGATGATAGGGGGTTTGTTGAGGGTAACTTGGGAAGGGGGATAACACTTGAAATGTAAATAAATACAATAACCAATAAAAATGAACCATGTCTTCTGTGAATAGTCATAAAGTTCAATATCTTTGGGGGTTTTTTTGTACAATTTTTTTTCACTTAGCTAGGCTAAAAAAATCAGGCTAGTGGATTTTCATAATGAAACTCCCTAATTCTTGGTTTTGACTTGTTCATTCCCCTACCTGTCCCTGTTATCACGTTCAAGATTAACTTCACTGTTTTCTCCAAGAAGAAAATGAAAATACAGGAATTGCCTCCTACTAATTCGTTTCCACACAATTTACTTTTATCAAAGATCAGTGTTTCTACCATTGCTTCTGTCACCGCGGAAGAGACGTGACTTTACACCTAAATTATGTTTCTGGGATGAAACTTGAGATAGTGGTTTAAAAAAAAGGTTGAATATATTTATGTATTAATAATGGAGTCCATGGATGATTTGTAGTGTATGATGGATGAAGAGAGCAAGTTGGAAAAGACTGAATAAATTTAAGAGACAGTTCTCAGGTGGTTCAATGGTTAATGCTTCTAAGCCAGCACTCTCGCATGAGACAAGACTATTAATATGAGTATGCACCCAGTCTAGGCTATACGAGTGATAGAGGGCAGGGGTATGGTGGAAGATACATGAGAACAAATCCTCTAATCAGAATTTCCTGCCATCTACCAAAGAAGATTAGAAATGTTAGTGCTTTTCTTCAATAGCATCCTGTGCTAATATTTGTCTTAGTTTTATTTGATATTATAATAGTGCTTAATATATGTCTTCTGATATGTTTCAACTTGTCTAATAAGGTCATTTTTACATTGAAGGAGTCATTTGTTATTTTGCAAAGATAAAGTCATATATTTATTGAGTCTTTACCGGGTACCAGATAGACTCCTAAAATGTGAAGATTTGACAGATAGAAACAAGATAAATAAACTTGTTTTAATAAGAGAAAATTGGAGACAAGTTGCTCATGTTATTAATTATTAATTAATTATGTTATATGCATATTCCAAAGTATAGACATTGTGACTGTGAAAACAGTTATATATTTTGAACATCTGTGTACCTGAAAATTCTAGACATAGAGATTGATAATGTGTGCTGTGCTGTGCAGTTGGTATGGTCTTAGGGAAATATTTGGATTATGAGTTTTATGTCTCTGAAAATAACAAGAATACTTTAAAAGAGAGTCACCAGTGAGCTACCGTGTCTCCTTTCACTATGTCAGGACACAAGCAAAAGGTACAAATTTACAAATCATGAAATGGACCTCCAGGTGTCGGTTTCTTGGAGTCGGCTGTCAGAAATGTCAGTATTAAATTGCTCTTCTTTTACAATCTACTTAGCCTGCAGTATTTTTTTATTAAGATTCATTTATTTATTTTATGTATGTGAGTACACTGTTGCTATCTTCAGACACACCAGAAGAGGGCATCAGATCACATTACAGATGATTGTGAGCCACCATGTGGTTGCTGGGAATTGAACTCAGGACCTCTGGAAGAGCATCCAGTGCTCTTCACCTTTAAGCCATCTCTCCAGTCCGCCAGTATTTTGTAACAGTACTTTACAGTGTGAGAAAATAAGATAACATAAAATGTAGTAGAAAATACTAATAGAAAAATGAGGTTCCATCCTAGAAGTTTAGACAGTGATATTTTAACTGACAGTTATAAAATGTATAGTAATAAGTACCCATAAAAGGTAGATGGGTTAATTTAGTATTTGTTACATTTTCCCTTGCAAAAAGAAAAATCACAGCAAAGCATCTACATTTGTTCTGTGTTGCAATATGAAAAATACTATGTTATTAAGTATTATGAAGTAATTATTAATCACTTGGTTATCAATAAGTGTTCTAAGCAAATTAATGACCACTAACCTTTCCCTTGTTCACTGTCTCAATCTTATGCAAGTAGTTACCACAAGAATCGCATATATTGGCAACGAAACATTGAGTTAAGAAAACTTATGAATCTGGAAAAATATAGTTTTAAAGCAAAGAAATGACCCTGCTTCTACATAACCCTGAAGCTATCAAGAGTCTCATGGTTCTGGTGTGTCCTTGATTATCCCTTGCTCATCTCCAGGCTACAGGCAGGCAAAGAGACACCAGCTTTCATGTTGATTAACAAGCCAGTTTCTCCTTTACACTTTTCACCTGGTTGATACACCTTGGTTGCCACATCCCTTTCAGTGGAAACACTGTGTCTTCAGAGCAAAAATGGACATATTAAAGAAGTAACTAGAGTAAGAATAAAATTGAATCTGAATAATAACAAGAGCACAAAGTAGTACTTAAGCAAACGCTTAAACACACACAGTATCAGCAAAATATTAAAAACTTGCAATCTGCCATATGAAAACCACAAAGGAGAAAGAGTTTAATGGTAATGAAACTGTGTCAACTGTAGGGTTAATTCAGTGTAGGCTTGAGGCAGTGATTACTAGAGTTTCATAGTAGAAGTGATGGAGACAAATCAAAACTCTGAATGAACCATTCAACTCTGACATCCACCCCTGCTTCCCAACAGCCATCCAATTCTTCAAGTAAGTTCTTACACCATGGATAACCCAAAGGGAAGACACGGTCCACATTGTGCCACTGCAGAGACTTCCAAAGCCAGCGGATAATGTATTTAGTGATTTGTACTTCTAATGTTGCCTGTCTAGTCTTGATGCACTCACATGTTCAAACATAGCCACTGAAAAAGTGCCATGGTACCTGAAAATTCATAGTTTGTCAGTCAAAATCCATGTCTCTAATTCTCGGCCTGTATCACTGCTTTCTTGAGTAGTAGTATTATTTACAGTCCTGACAGCGGGAAACGGGGTTCCAGGAACTGCAAATGGTTGTCATCTTCATCTATGGTGCAGAATTCACAAAACTGTGCAATATATTTTCCAAAATCAAGTAATGAAGTGTGTATGTGTGTGTGTGTTATATTTAAACTTCTTGTATATTTAAATTAAAATAGAATTACATATTTTTTCTCTTCCCTTTTGTGGCTCCAACCTTTCAAATGTATTACCCATGTCCTCTTTCTCAAATTTGGGGCCTCTATGACTTTAAGAGAAGATTTAAGAGTACACATGGAGGGACCCATGGCTCCAGCTGCATATGTAGCAAAGGATATATTTATCTGGCATCAATGAGAGGGGAGGAACTTGGTCCTGTGAAGACTTGATGCCCCAGTGTAGGGGAATGCTAGGGCAGTGAAGGGAGAGTGAGTGGGTGGGTAGAGGATTACCCTCATTGAAGCATGTGGAAGGGGGAGATGAGATAGAGGGTTTGTAGAGGGGAAACCAGGAAGGAGATAACATTTGCAATGTAAATAAATAAAATATATATAAAAGAAGATTTGTGAGGAGAAAGTCACTATGTTTAGATATACAGAGTGTAAAGCCACTGTTGAATCACATGCTCCTAATCCTGAGTTACCCTAAATATGGACTTCTAACAATTGCTAACAATTTACCTAAGGAAACAGCAAACAGTCGAGCATGTGTTTGTGAAACTTTGCCATGTCTATTTGAGTACTGAATATATACTTCTTTCATTGTTATTGAAGAGATGTACAAGACTTTAGTGATGATGTTGACCCAATAAATCCCAGGAATTTTGTGTCCCTGAAATGTATTTTCATTACTTGAAATTACAAAGTAAATTATGAGCTATTTAGCAATGTATAGTTATTTACAAATTTCTGCATATAAATGTTTTTCTGTCTAAAACAATAAGAAATAATTAGATTTAGTTAACATTTTAATGAGGCTGACTTTAGAAGATACTGCATGTATTTGGGCAGTTCTTTCTTATTCAAGTATAGCATGTGCTTTCCTGTGATATAAGTCATGGGGCTGTCTATAGATAGGGCACCATAAGAGATACAAAATGGGAAGGTTCCAGTAAATATGCAGCTAACTATTCTGTCAATGACTTCATTTCCCAGTAGCTTTCTCTGATGATGAAATTTGGTGGCCTAATGCTGATTATTTGGTGACTTATCATACCCTTTCTGTCATTGGACTTTTCAGGGAAATAATCCGATTACATCAACTTGCAAACACAAATTTTACTGTGAAATATACAGGAACAAAGAACCTTACTGTTGTTGAATTCAAATAACAGAATATGTAGTATTTATATAGTATTATTCCATACCCTGTAGTTTTATTATTTTGTTTTTTGTTTTTCAAGATAGGTCCTTTAACTAAGGAGTGAGGCCTATTCTGCAGTTGCTTTCTAGAAATGAGTTGTGGCATCCATGTAAACTCTAATTGTTGAATATGGTGCAGAGTACCACAGTAAACATGAATACACAGAAATATCTTAACATGTTGATTTTATTCCATTTGGATATATCCCAATCAAGAAGCATGTTGCATTCACATTATATAGTAGTTCTAGTTTTAGGGTTTTATTATTCTCAATAATATATTATATGACTATAAGAATATGCGTGCATACCAGCAATGTACAAAGATTCCCTCTTTCAATACTAATTGACTACTTGTTACTGATTTATATTTTAATTAGTGTGTAATTAAACATAACTTGATACCTACAAAACTAAAAATGACTATCAAAAATAATATAGGACCTTTATTGTTAATCCAGTTTTATTAATGTATGTGTATTCCATGAGATATAGAAAAAATAAAGTAATGCCCATTTATTGTTGTTCATCAGAAAGTGTGTTCATTGAGTTACTTAGACAAACACTTACTTCAGCTGGAAGGACAAAGAATTTGAAGACACAGAGTACAAATAATGCCTCGCCACCACAGCACATTGAGAATTAGGAGCAAGGCCTTTAATAAAGATGCTTTATTCTGTTTTCGTTGCCAATAACAGTGAAAGTATTTTACCTAATTCTCCAATAACTCAAGAGCCTGCATCTAAAACTATACTTACATATATATTAAATTAATAAGTATACTTTTTAATGAAATCAAACCAAATCCCAAATAAATTTTTAACAAACTAGTATGTAACAGTAGAAGGTAATGTGCATATTGTCTTATTTATATAGATTTTATTTTTGGTGTAGAATAATTCAATTAGAAATAACTAGTGATTTTAATTCAAATTTTAGATAATGTTAAGAACAAATTTCACACTTATTCAATAGAAAATTTGAGAGAAAATGCTGTTAATATTTGTGAAAGAATAAGCTGACTTTTCATTTCCCTATTGATACAATATGGGTATTAATTTCAGTTACTATTATATAAATTTTAACCATCATAATGGTACTTTAATAGAAAAACTTATGAAGAAGTAGCCAGGATCTTTCTCGAATTACTAAGGATCAAATACAACCACAAAAATACAAATATATTTATGACTAGAACAGGCAGTATTTGCTGTTAACATGTTCTTTATTTTGTGACTTCTTGCCTACATGGATTGGAAGCAAACGTACATTTACTGACAACCAGGAAACTTGTTTCAAAAATAGCTCTGAGAGATTGGCTGTTGACATTTTCGTTAGCATAATCTGCTGACTAAGATTTAAAGTGAATAGGATAAAATATGATGTAAAATACATGTGAACAATACATGTGAAAATACATGTAACTTGGTACGTATGATGGTAAGCAGACAACTCAATAGTAGAGTATATATGAGACAGACTACTGATACTAATACTATTTTTGACACCATTTCCTCTTCTTGACCCAAACATAATTTTTAGAAAAGTCAATATGAAATAGTACAAACTCAAATGAGGACATGCAGTTCATACCATCCAGGCTTTCATTTCTTACCAACCACCAGCTCACATAAAGTCATACCATGTAACTTTCTTTGAGAGAATCCCCGAGATAAGTAACGTGTTTTGCACTTTTTTACCCATACTGTGAATATTCACAATTACAATCTCTTGAAGTTCTGCATGTTTTATAATTTTCCAAAGGGTGGAGCTCTGTCTATAGAGTAAGAGTGCCAGTATTTTGAGTCAGCATTCTGCTTGTAATCTTCAAACTTATTTTCCAGGAAATTACTTTAAATTAATTCTAGATGTATGTTCTCTTCTGACATATAAGATAGTTCTGTGAACATTGGTATGATACAATTTTATTAACTTTCCTTCAAAGACATATCAGTTTTCTAACATACAATATTTAAGCTAATTCAAGTTAGGTATGTAAGACTTTCAGAAATTATACTAATATAGTCTTTAGAGTATATTTGAGTATTTCAAAAACATAAAAATATTTTAAAGCAATTTTGTTCAAATTATCTGATTATAATAGAATACGTTTTAAAATCCAATTGTACCAAAAGACTTAGCAGTATTAGGGAATTCAATGTGAAGCTCTCAGTATGTCATTAATTGTATAGTCCACTGCTATGATAAAAAAGACTTTCACTATGTATTAGATTAAATACAATAAAGTATTTTTTATCTTAAAATAATTGCTTCTAATAAATTTATTTCTGAATTATAAATTCCACAATGAGACATTCTCAGTGTTTTTTAATTTTAATTTTATTTTATTGGATATTTTATTTATTTACATTTCAGATGTTATCTCCTTTCCCCATCACCCACCCCAGTAAACCATTCATCCTTCTCCTTGTTGCTTTTATACTATTTTAATCAAGTATTAAGGTCAGTTCTAGTTTGAGAAACTAGCAATACTATATATGCAAATAGTCAAAGAACAAGCAAAGCAATAAACAAAGTTCCATGATCATGATCAGTATTTCTAAAATCTTATCAGGAATACCAAAATATGTGAGCCTACTTCCCTGTCCTAGCCCAAATTCATTTTCATGCCTGAAGCCTACTTCTTTGTTCTAGTCTAAGATTTAGATTCCTGCCTGAAATTATTTCATTGTTCTAGCCTAATGTCATATTCTGGCCTGAAGCCTATTTCCTTGTACTTGACCAATATCAGATTCCTGCCAAGCAGCCCCAAAAGTGCCCACATCTCCCACTTTTTTATTTCATAAACAAGATTGAGTCTGTCTTAGATCATTCTAACAAGAATGCCTTCCTTACACATCGTGGAATATGCATTATCAAAAGCAATGCACTTATGTCTTAGGTTGGTAAGACTCTGCAGAATCTTACCCGTCCTTGGCTTGCTAGCCTGTTAATTTAATAACTCTGTCTGGGTGTCCATTTTCAGTCTGAAGCTATGTACTTTGGCTGCCTACAGTTTTTTATTTATATTTTTCCTTCAAAAATCTGCAAGTTTTGAAGCAGATGATTTTAGGAAAGAAAAGCCTTCTTAGATCCTTTTATATTTTATTCTCATAACTTATACCAAGAAACTTTCATTTGCTATGAGAATTCATTTTCCAAGAATTATGAATGTTTCTTTACTTTCTTTCCATTTTTCTCTGTACTGTTATAAAATCAGTAGGAATTCATTAACATTTTATGGCTATTATAGCAGAAAAATTTAGGCTCACTATTATTTTTGAGGGAAAATTGATACTGATTAATGGTCAAAATATAGCTTTTTTTCCACTTAGTTTATGAAAGATTTTTTCATTATAAGAAATGTAACTATTTGAAGACTTATAGCTGAAATTTGTTTTACAATTTGGCTCCTATAAATACTAAATGCAGATGTATATAATGTATGTATGCATGTATATTTAATTATATATGTATATATAAAATGAACGTATAATTAATAATATACATTATTGAAATTACCTTTAATCTTCAGTTCAATGCTTAGCATTGATGCCTATATTTAATTTGGTTATTTCTTCTCCTCTTACTGAATCTCAAGAAATAAATTTCATCAAAGAATTTTATGTTGCTATCATTTATTTTTAATATGATTTGGGATTGTGGTGCACAAGGATGAGTTTGTAGGGGCATATGCATATCTAGAATTATGTATAGCCTGTGTGTCTTACCTGTTCTCTTCATTGTACATTACTGAGACAGGGTAACACATCCAAACAAACCTTGTTGTTTAGGCTGACTTGTTGACAAACAAGTCCATGGAGTCTGCCTTCTACTGCCAACCTCAAGGGCTCAGGTCACAGTCAAAGACAGGACACAGGTGCCATGGATCCAACCACAGGTCTCCATGCTTACAAAAGAAGCACTTTAACAGTCAGGCCACATCACAGTCCTATATAAATAATTTCAGCACAGTAACAGGATACAAACTCATCATAAAAAATCAGTAACTGTTCTATATACCAATGACAAATATACTGAGGAAAAAAAAATTGCAGAAAATGCCATACACAGTAGCTTCAATTTTTACATTGGAATAAACCTTAACAATGAACTTAATGGCCTTTAAGTTGTATTCTTAAATTTCAAAGACAGAACTAAGATAAAAGAAGATGGAAAGACCATATTACACGTGGATTGGAAATATTATTATATTGAAGTTTACTGTTCTACCAAAAATAACAGAGATTCAATGAAATACCAATCACAGTTTTAATGGAATTCTGCAAAGAAATAGAGAAACCAAATTGATATGTAAGCAAAAAGGACCCACATGATCAAAGCCATCATGAGCAAAATGATAAACCTGAAGCATTTATGTCCATGATTTCATGTTATATATCACAGAGACACGGTTGCAAACATAACAGGAGACTGACCTAGAACAAACACATAGACCAATTAAGTGGAACTGAAGAACCTAGACACATGTCCACTCAACTACAGCTACATGATTCTTTTTTAATTTGTCAAAATTCACTCTGAAGACTAGTAAGCATCTGTCAAAAATGGTGCATATGATGCTGGGGAAACTGAATACATACATCTAGAAAGATGAAGCTAGATAGTTATCTCTCACCCTGAACAAGAACCAATTCCAAAAAAGTAAATCAATGATCTCAACCTTAAGAACAGAAATTCTGAAACTATAAGAGAAAGAAGTAAAGTGTGTACTTCAAAATATAGACACCTAAGGATGATTTTAATCCCAGTAGTTCAAAAAGGATGCTAGCAATTTTACAATTAGAGAGTATAAGTTAAAAATACTTTTTGCAACAAATGGAAGTTTGGCCCTTAGTTGGATTGTGGAAGTAAACAGAGTCCTCAAAAGAAGAAATACAAATGTCTAAGAAATATTCTTTAAACTGTTCAACATCCTTAGCCTCCAGGGAAATACAAATCCAAACAACTTTGGGATTCCATCTCAGTCACAAAAACAAAGAAAGAACATGTGGAGAAAGAAGAAAATGGATTCATTGTTTTTGGGAATGTAAACTGGTATAGCCACTGTGGACCAACCATCATGATATCTTCTAAAAGTTAATAAAATATAGTTGTATGTTCCAGCTATATAGCTCCTGAGAATATACCAAATAACCTCTTTATTTTATGACAGAAATACCTTAATGTCTGTGTTTATTTCTACTCTATGCACAATGTTAGGAAATGGAAAAAATCTTAGGAACCCATCACCTGACATTTTATGGGTCAATAGATAGATGATAGATAGAAAGATAGAGGAGAGAGATAGAGATAAGAGAAAGATAAAAGAGAGAGAGATAGGGATAGATAGATAGATAGATAGATAGATAGATAGATTGATTGATTGATAGAAAATGCTACATTTATATAATGGAATTATATTAATCACTAAACAAAATCTGAAATTTGAAGAAATAGTAGAACTTGAAAATACTGTACTGAGAGAGGAAATATTTTCTAAGAATTTCTTACCTTGCTTTATCTCTTTCTAGTTCTGTCCTTGTATCTCTGTGTCTCTCTGTGTCTGTCTCTCTATCTTTGTCTCTCTATGTCTCTCCTGTCTTCCCCTTCACTTCCCCTCCCCCTCCCTCTCTTTTTCTTTTTTCTCTTCTTTCTCTCCCTAGCATCCATGCTGTTGTCACCAGATACTTTGACTCAGGCAGAAAGCAGTGGATCCAACTCTCATTAACCTAAAGCAGTAATTCTCAACCTTTCTCTTCTGTGATCCTTTAACACAGTTCTTAATTGTGTGGGGACACCAAACCATAAAATATTTTCATTGATACTTCATAACTATAATTTGCTACTGTTAGGAATTGTAATGTAAATATATGTTTTCCAATATTCATTTGCAACTTCTGTGGAAGGCTTATTTGAACCCTTTGGGGGTTTGCAACTCATGGGTTGAAAACCACTGCAGAAAAGCTTCAGAAGTCATGGGCAAAGTGAATCTTCATTTTCTTTCATTTGTTTCCTTCAGCTATTTTTCACAAAAGTGATAAGCTAAAACAATACAATATCCACTCAGGTAAATTTCCCTTTGAATTAAAAACATACTCAGTAAACACATAATTTAACTTTTACAAAGAATTGTTACAATTTAGTTTTGTATTTTTTTATTGTTCATAAATTACTTTTAAATAGTAAACTTTAAAAGGTGCTTTTCTCATACCACTTGGCAATCCTGTATCGTATGACTTTTGTGTTTTAGAGCAAATGACTCAAACACAGAGACATAAAAGGCATACTAATCTTTTATTTCTCTTTTAATGTGGCAGGCTAATTATATTTCAACATGTATCAATACCTTTATACTTTAGTCCATTTATTTACCTAGAACATATTTTGTCAGAAACTGTATTGCTTTCTGTCTTCATTTATTATCATGGACAGTGATTAAACACAAACACTATTCTAGCAAATCCATTTCACACATAGCATATAGGCTGTGAAATGTATCTAAATCTTAAAAATACATAAAATTAAAAGAAAAGGACCAGATGTGAATATCTCATGTCATACATTTCTATAGTCTATAAAAGACTGTCCATTGTGTAATTGAGAACAAAATGATACATTAATGAATTTGTGTAAACATTTAACATTAGTACATATATAGAAAAATAACTCATTGTTTTTATACATTATCAAAAGAAAATTAATAGAGGTAAGCACTCATTTATTGATCCTACAAGTATTACAGAATCTATGTTCCATGCAAAGCGGTACTATGTGAGGGAAGTGAACCTTCTGATCTAGAAACCATTCTTTTCCCTCTTTTGTTAATTGATTATTTTCCTACCTAAATGTTGTCCCCATCCTAAGCAGTGATTCTCCTTCTTAATGTTGAAGGCCGTTTATACAGCTCCTCATGTTGTGGTAACCAACAACCATAAAATTATTTTTGTTAGTATTTTATGAATGTATTTTGCTAATGATATGAACCATAATGTAAATATTTTTGGAGACAGAGTTTTGCTAAAGGCATCATGACCCACAAGTTGAAAGTGATGTTCTTGGAGGATCCTACAGATCCGACAATTCCTTAGATGCTAGTGAGTACTTGAAAATGGTAAGAGATTTGTACAGAGAATGCAACATTGGAGTTGAGAACTGATTTAAATATACTTTTAAAACGCTATAAAACATATGATCTCTAGCACTCCCAAATGCAAACATATTCATTCATTCAGAATATTTCCATAAAAGGCCACTTTATAGTATTCTTTTCAGATTTCTGTTTTTCATAAATTCTTTGCTCAAATTATACATTATTGGTGATTCCTTCATAGAAGAGTAAATTCGCCATTTTTACTTGTTACAGTCTTTTCAAACATTTTCTTCTTTATATATCTTCTATTTGTTGTATGATAAGCGTCGAATTTTGTTTATATCCATACTTCAATAATTCTAAAAAGTCATCTGGATAGCAAATGTTGTGGCTTTCTATACCCTTATTAAAAGTGTAGCAGTATTGGTTTGTAGCTGATGTGCTTATGCCTTAACACTTTAAAATATCTCTACATTACTAAGAATACCAAAGGTATTTAAAGTCTATGGAAATAGACATGCAGTTCTGTTAAGTCTTCCTTTATTTGTTACTTGGCCTTTTTTCCTTACATCTTTTAATATTCTTTCTTTGTATGGTGCATTTACTATTTTGATTATTATGGTATTATGTACTTACTGGCAGGAGGCTAGCAAGGCTGCCCTCCAAGAGGCCCAATAAGCAGCTGAAGAAGATAGAAGCAGATTCTTATATCAAACCAATGGTCTGAAGTTGGGGACCCCTGTGGTTGAGTTAAGGAAAGGCTGGAGGAAGTTGAGGAGGAGGGCAACCTATAGAAAGACCAGCAGTTTGAATAAATCTGGACCACCAAGATCTCTCAGACACTGAGTCACCAACCAGGTAACATATACTAGCTGTTCCTAGGCCCCCAACACATACACAGCAGAGGACTGCTTGGTTTGGCCTAAATGGGAGAAGAGGAACCTAACTCTTGAGAGACTTGAGGTCCCAGGGAATGGGGAGGCCTGGCAGAATGTGAGGGGATATAGATGTATATGCACATCCTCTTGGAGATGGTGGAGGAGGAATGGGATATGGAATTGTCAGAGGGCAGAACGGGAGAGGGATAACTAGATAGTAGAAAAGAAAAGAGAGAGAGATTAAAGATAATAAAATAAAATAATAAGAATGCATCTACTTGATTCAGTACCCCTATTTTGGTAATAATTCTCAACTGATAAATCAATCAAACTAAATCAATGTTGATTTAGATATACTAGGTCAATTCTCTTCAATTAGCAAAAATTTAAAACTAAAACCAGAAAGAAATGTTTGCAAAACTTATACCCCCTAAACAAAAACAATGATAAGATCTATGTCTTTGTTTTTTCCTTTATTCATTATGCTTGACATTTTCGAAACAGTTCTGTCACAGTCTAATAGTATATTGTAACATGCTGATATGATAGGATGCATAACAAAATGTTTTTGGCAGGAACAATGGAAATTACAAGGTTTCACAGATAGTATGTTGAGGTTGCTATAGCCTGGCCTTGATGCTGAGTTCGTGTGCAGGTAACTTATGATGGAGTGAGATGAAATTGGTGCCCAATCATTGTAGAAAGTTGTAATGATGTATGAAATGAAAAATCCCTGCTCACCTAGTGTGAAAACATGCAAGCCTTCCTTTGCAATCACGCTCTGCTATTTTTCTCTACAGTATCGTCCAACAGCAGAGAACAGAGCATCCACTGCAAACCACAAATTTCAGTCTATCAGATAAGAAATATAGTTCTTCGAGAGTTTTTTATAAAATACATGAGATAGGTAGCCTAGTTTAATCAAAATTAATTTTGGTCATGACTATGCCCCAATATGCAACAACGACAACAACAACACACACACATCACCATCACCATCACCTAAGAAAATAGAACATGAAAAAAAAAAAACAATTAGAGAACATATTAAAACCTCAATTCATCAGATGGCTTTAAGGAACTTATTTTTCTAATGTTTCATAAAAGCCTCTATTTATTGATTTTAAGCTATTATGTTTTTGAAAATGGAAGTACAGTTGAATAAAAAAAACACCTCTGAAACTGACATTCTAGTGTAGATAATACAGATGTTAGACAAAGTAAAAAAAAAAAAATTCTCAGGAAGTGATGGTAGGGATGAAGTGAGAAATGGTTATAGCTGAAAGACTATGGAAAGAAATCTGAAACCATAATTATTGAAACACAGATTACAACTGAGAGTGCAGCACCAATCAATATCAGCAAAGCAATGACCACAATTAACACAGGCATTTCAATAATAAATTAACTATCAATACCTTAAATTGGTCAATCAAAGACACAGGGAGACTGAATGGATCAAGAATCACAATCCATCTACCTATTTTCTACAAGAAACAGGCCACCATTTTAAAGATAACACTGCCCTTTTAGTAAAAGGATAGTGAAAGGATTACAATAGATTGGACCAGGAAGCAAGCAGCTGTACCTATCCTAATATGGATAAAATAGATTTTAAACTAAAAATAATCAAAAGAGATAAGGAAGAAAGAAGGACACCTCATACCGTACTAATCAAGAGAAGAGTTAACCAAGAAGACATTGCTATCCTAAACATATATGCACCAAACTCTGGGGAACCCAGTTTCATAAAATATATACCACTTCGATTAAAGACATAGGATTACCTTAATCCATTAATATTAGTTAATTTCAAACTACGCATACTAATCAAAAGAAAGAGAAAGAAAATCCGAGTTAACACAACCAGGAATGAACAGGAAATCATTACAGCAAACACCAAAGAAATATAGAATATTGTAAGGAACACTACAAAAACCAATCTATTACCCTGGAAAACTTAAAAAACATGAACAAATTTATAGATTCAACAAAACCACTAATATTAAGACAAGGAAAAGTCAACAGCCTAGGACAGACCCATAAGACACAAGGAGAATGATATAGTATAAAAAGATTTCTACCTAACAATCTGGAGCTTGATGACTTTAGGGCAGAATTCTGCCACTTTCAGAGAACAGATAAACTATCTTAAACTATTCAAAAATTAAAACAGAAGGAGCACAATCTAACTCCTGCTATGAACTAGTGTCATTTTAATACCAAAGCCAGGTAAAGACACATACACACATAAATAAAACTAGCAAGCCCCAATAATTAGAGAGGGACTATCTCTGACTTAAACACTTTTGCCTGCTTTGGATCATTTTTCCCAATCTGGACCATCTTGTGTGGCCTCATGGGAGAGGATGCTGTGCTTAGTCCTGATGGGACTTGATGTGTCAGGGCATAGGTAGGCTGGGATGAGGTGAGGCACTCCCCTTCTGAGGAAAAAGGAAGGATGGCTGGAGAAAGTTGTGAGAGGATAGGACAGAGGGAGCTTCGATCAGGATGTAATGTGAATAAATAACTTAGTTAAAAAAAAACCACAGGTCAATATCAGTGATGAAAACATATTCATAATAAAATACTCTCAGTAGAATAAAGACATCGATCCAAAAGATTATCTACTGTGACACGTCTTTTCCAACCCTGAAATGCAATGCAGGAATGGTTCTACATAAGTAACTCAAAAAGAAGAAGAAGAAGAAGAAGAAGAAGAAGAAGAAGAAGAAGAAGAAGAAGAAGAAGAAGAAGAAGAAGAAGAAGAAGAAGAAGAAGAGAGAGGAGGAAGGGGGAGGAAGAGGACGGAGGAGGAGGAGGAGGAGGAGGAGGACGAGGACGAGGACGAGGAGGCAGGAGGAGGAAGGAAGAAAAAGCAAAAAAAAAAATCACAGAATCATTTCAATAATGCAGAAAGATGCCTTTGAGAAAATCAGGCATGACTTCATGAAAGTTCTAGAGAACATAGGTGTAGAAGGAGCATACTTTTAATTTAATAAATTTACTTATTTACATAGCAAGTGCTCCCTCTCCTCCAGGTGGGACCCCCACTGAATTCCTCACCCCATCTGTATCCTTTCTCCTCTGAGAGGGTTGGGTCCACCCTAGCTATCCCCAAATCCTGGCACTGAAAATATCTCCCCGTTTAAGGCTCATTCTCTTCTACTGAGGTGAGACAACACATTCCTGTTGAGGAACTGATACCATAGTCAGGCTACAACTTTAGGGAGAGCATCCACTGCAGTTATTGGTGGACCTATATAGAGATTGACCTGAAGTTCTATTACATATGTGCCTGGAACCACATTCCAGACCCTGTATATTCATTGTTTGGTGCCTTAGTTTTTGAGAGCTCTCAGATATCCAGGTTAGTTGACTCTGTCGGTTTCCTGTGGGGTTCCCATCCCCTTAAGGGCCTTCAATCTTTCCCTAACTCTTTCATAAGAGTCCTCAAACTCTGTCCCTTGTTAGGCTTAGGTATCTGGATCTGTTTCAGTCAGCTGCTGGATAGAGCCTCTCAGAGGACTGTTATTTTATGCTAGGCTTCTTCCTGTAATTAACAATGTCAGGGATTGGTGCTTGCCCATGGAGTGAGTTTCAAGTTGTGCCAGCTGTTGGTTGTCCATTTCTTCAGTCTCTGCTCCAATTTGTCCCTGCATTTCTTTCAGACAGGACAAATTTTGGGTTCAAAATTTGGTGGGTGAGTTTGTGTCCTTATCTTTCCACTGGGAATCCGCCTGGCCTAGGAGGTAGTCTCTTCAATTTCCCTTGCCTATTGTTAGGCATCTCATCTAACCTCACCCAAATTAAATACTGGGAACCCCCCATTCCAGTTCTATGACACTTTCTAGAGATTTCTGCCCATCCCTTACCATTGGCAGCTGCAATTTTCTGTTCATTCTTCTGGACCTCTGGACCTCTCTCCTTTCTCTTCCCATACCTGATCTTGCCCCCATTCTCTTCCCTTCCCACTTCCCTTCCTCACTCTGTTTAATTTGTTCCCCCTTCTAACTGTGGTTAAAGCATTTTAGCTTGGTCCATCCTTCTTGTTTAACTTCTTTAAGTCTGTGGGGTTTATCCTGGGTAGTTTATACTTTATGGCTTAATATACACTTATTAGTGAGAACATACATGCATGTCATTTTGGGTCTGGGTTACTCCATTCAGAATATTTTCTAGTTCCATCCAGTTGCCTGTATTAATTATGACGTCCTTGTTTTAATAGCTGAATTCTAATGTATAAATGAACCACACTTTCTGTATCCATTCTTCTGCTAAGGGACATCTAGGCTGTTTCCAATATCTGTCTATTCTGAATAAAGCTGCTATGAATATAGTGGATCACATGTTATTGGAGTATGGCTGGAACATCTTTCAAATGAGAAAAGCACAATAGGTTACCCAAAACCAAGTTGCCAACATTGAAAACATACATAGAAATGGCATTATATACACTTTACAGATTATATTTAGGAATATATATGTACATAGTACAGATGTCTGCATTCAAAAACAATTAATAATAAAAAGGCCTTTGATTTGAACAAGAAGAGTCATATGGAAGTGTCTGAAGGAAATAAGAAGAACAAGAAATTATTTAAATATATTATAATCTAAAAAAAATTAAGGCTGAGCCTACTTAGGTCAAATCCAAAGCTGCCATGGGCAGGATTGGATTCTAACAATCCAATGTGCAACGGATTCTAACCGCTTGAGATTTTAATTTCTCTGTTTGTAGAATGGGGACATTGACTACGTTAATGAATTAAACAAAATAACACTCAGAAAATTCTTAGATCTGCACTTGGCATAGGACAGTGCTATTGAGGTGTTTTTCTGTGTGAAAGTCATTTTATTTGCTTGCTTTGGTTTTCACTAGGAACTGAACTTAGTGCCCTGAGTATGCAAAGTAAAAACTCTTATCACTAATTTATAATCATTGTCCTCCTTTACTCTATTATTAATAATATTTAATTATAAAACAGGGTCCAATTAAAGTTTTTTAGTTGGCCAGGAACTAACTGTAGCTTGGGTAGATCTTTAACATAGGATTCTCATGCCTTAGTCTACTGAGTACCTGAAAGTATGAAATTATTTGAGTGCCAGGAGAGTAAACTGATAAGCAATCTATCACTGATAGATTATTCTTTTGTTCCTGAAAGCACGTATAGTGGACCTCTCACTTCCTTCTAGGTAACAAGAGTACATTGAGGAAGGATCAAACTTTCCACGCAGATGCATGTACAGGTGGTTTTATTGTAGGATTCCTCAAACTACTACACTTACTGAAAATCTAATGTCAGTACAGACCACCTGTCCTGGGTTTAAATGTGAAATGTCTCCTAAAGAGTCTCATAGTTGAGCATTTGGTACCAGTTTGTGATATTATTTGGTCAGGTTGTGGAAAGATAGGAGACAGAGCATTGCTTGAGGGATTGAATCACTACAAATGGGTCTTGAGGCTTTAGCCATCACCACTTCCCTTTCATTCCTGCTTCCCGAATGCCAATTCAGTACTACCATTCACCTTGCTCTGCCTCCATCTGTGTGTTACCTCTCATCATGCACTTGTAAAGGGAAATCAACCTTTCTCTCTTTGTAAACAAATAAAAATAGAAGTGTAGTCTAAGCTTTGGTGACAAATTAAATGAAAACTCATTATTTTCCACTTTTTAAGATTTCCTTATACCTACTAAATGGAAACTAAGATAGTTAGTAGAAGTTTCAAAAAAATAACTGTACTATTCATGCATTCAAAACAGGAAATGGAGCTTTATAGTTGATAAAACTAACAGATTTCATATGAAACTCTTGCTCAAAATAGTCATCCTAAATGGTTGGATAGATTGAAGAATATAACATGTCTTTATAGCAAGCACTGGTAAATTCACAAAGAAATGAATCATCTTAATTTAAATGAGTTATTGTGGCAAAAACAAACTGTACAAAATGATTATATTTGAGTCTTGAAGTTCAAAAATTAGATAGAAGAAGAATGTGCTACAGTTTATTGAAAACAAAGTAACCCAACCATGGGAAATCATAGTTCCTGGTTTTAAAAATTATACTGTAAGCACATCAAAAATGTCATAAGAAATACACAGAGAAGTGTTTAGGACATAATCATCATGGCTTCACCAACTCTAAAGTGGTATATGGTCAATAAATACTTACCAAAAAAGTAAATACTGAGTGAAAAACTGAGAATAAATTAAATAGAAATTTAAGCAACCATTTGCTTCTTTGAAAATGTGTTTACAAGATTCCTATGGATACTTAACTGGAGTTCAGTAAGGCAACTGCCTTTCTCCTTCTAGTTCTTTATTCTGTCTGTCCATACTTACTGCCATAAGCCTGCTGTAGCCCTCTTCCCAACCAAATTCTAACCCTTGAGACTTGGCCTCTTGCTGTGATCCCTAATTCTTCCTACCACTTCTTCTCCTACCTTATCATCCATTTCTTTTAGCCAATTTTACCATTCCTGTGTGATCTCCTGCTGACATGAAGAATTGATCTGTACAAAGATCCCACAGGTTAGCTGCGACTCAAGGATCTAAGAACCATCATACTAGCCTATGAAGAATGAGCAATAATAGCCAAAGAACAGAATATCCACTCAACAAAGGCAAGATAAGATATCTATACCAAAATTCATTCAAAACACCATAAATTCCAGGTGCCTAGATTCCAGTGCAAAAACATAAACATGAAAACAACAACAACAAAAACTGTCACTTCCAGAAGCCAGTAACCCTGTTGTAATAGACATTGTGAAAGCAATTTGGGTGAAGCCCCATATCAGGTACCAAAATAACAATAATGAATATGCTCAAGGAATTTTAAAAGACACAAATACATGTCTTACTAAAATACAAATAGTTGACTGAAAAACTAAAAATAATTCAAGACATGAAAGTAGAATTTATGAAGGAAGTAGAATCAACATCGTTCCTCAGTGCCATCCTTCATATTCTTTTATTTGAAACATTAGCCCTGAGCACATTGAATAGACTAAGTTGGCTCTTTAGCAAGCCCAAGGATCCCACTATCATAGTGATTCTACTTAGAGTGATATCAGTGTATATCACCATTCTTGCCTTCATACATGGGTTCTGGGGATCAAGCAATGGTTCTCACATTTACACATAAATAAATTTACTGACCAAGATATCCCTTAGCCTCATAGTCCATTGAAATATAGGTAATAGCACAAAGATGGGAAGAGAATTAAATAATGTAGATGTTAGTGACTTCCTCAAGGTCTTATAATATAAAAGTGCTGGAATTTGGGCCAGAAGCCTGTATTCAACAGCACCAATGTTTACACTTTCAGCTGTTGTATTATGAACATCTGAAATTTATCATTGGAACCCAAGACATCTATATAAAATATTATTGCTTTCTTTGCAGAAGTGAAGGATGTTTTCTTTAATAGTATCTTTGAGCTACATTATTATATAAGCCTGTTAATTCCAAATTTGCTTAGCATCTGTGATTCAATAGTAAAATCGGTTTACTGTGACTAGAATTGGTTTCTATCCTGTTAGAATTCCCAGACAGATGACACATATAGTGCTAAATGATTTTTGTCTTGGGGCCTAAAATAATTATGTGCATATGTAGAGAAAGAGGTAAGCCTTCTTCAGAGGAAAATAAACAAAGAATCTGACAGGTGATTTTCAGAAAATAATGAAAAAACAATATAGTAATAAAGGATGCTGTGTATAATGAGTTACTGGTGTAATTGCATTTATAAAAGAAAATGGACATCTAATATTTTAGGGCTACTGTGTGTTCACTACATTTTCTGCTGCTATTTTGATAGATTAAGAAAATGTTCACATGCATGATCATGTGAAAATCAAAATAGTCATGTGTGGAATCCAGAGAACAGCTTTCATGAGTTGGTTATCTCTACGTTCATTCACATAGGCTCTAGATGGGAGACACAGGTAGTTAGGGAAGACCAAAAAGCACACTTACATTCTAAGATATCTCACTGGCCCTGTTTCATGACTTTCAAATATTCTGTAAAAGTCATGATATGGATTTAACATGTGAATCATACGAAGGTTTTATTTTTAAAATTAAATTTTTTTAAAAAATATTTAAATTATTAAATATCACCAGCATTATTGGGCTTTCATACATAGTCCAGTGGATTCTGGGATTCTCAGACATTACAACTAATCTGAGGCCACATCTGGCCTTCTAGACTTCAATGTATAGTTATCCTGTTATGCAAATTCTTAGCCTTCCAAGTTGCATGAAGCAATTACTTTAATAAATCACTTTTAATGCTGTGTATATATCTCTATTATATTGGCTCTGCCTCTCTCAGAAATCTTGAGAAGAGTCTCAGGGATACAAGGACCAGAGAAGAAACTATATGTTGTAAATGAATGTCAGGGGTTATATACTTTACTTGTTTAAAATGTTGTTCCAGACCATCAAATGATAACACAGCCAAGGTCCTTGTCATAAGTCTGTAGATCAGCACCTGGTCTTACAGCCCTTTTAGCTCCTTGTTTGTTCTCTGTGAACTTCGGCTGCTGGGGAAGGAGTGTGTTTGATTCAGTGGTGAAGGGCACCATAGTTTCCTTCAAATTATTTCCCTCTCAGGAGTTGGATACTTAAAAAATAATAGGCCAGTAAATGTTGTGTTCCACCCTTATAGACTCCAGATCACTCTCTAGGGTTTCAGGGAATGTCTATCTTCTAATTAACCTCTTTCCTTCTTGATTAACAGATGCTTCCTGTAAACGCTGTCATTGTAGGTCAAAACAGCAGATTTATGTAGACAAATTCACAGGTTTAGCCAATTTGCATACTATCCAAGGGTAAAATCACTGAGTTTGGGTCAGTTGCATGACTTAGTACACAGAGGAATTTGCTCTCAGGCTTCACGACCTGAGTGTAATTCCTGGATCCTGCAAAATGACCAAAAAGGATTGATGGTAGAGTTCTCTCCTGACATCTACACTCTCCCTGAGGTATGTATATGACAGAAAATACATGCGCGCACGCGCCAGACACACATACACACACACACATACAAATAAAAGAAGTGTCATCAATTCTCAGAGATATGTGTCAACATATACTAGGTGAATATATGTATATGTGTTTGACTAGATCTCAGTTAAACTTTAGTAGACTTTAGTGAGCTTTAATGATCTATTTATCTTGAACTGTCTGCCTAAATGCTTTATTCTATCCGTTTCTTTGACAATGATCAAGAAAAATCAGAATTGTTGACTCAAAAAAATACATCCTTTGTCTCTTCCTGTTCCACTGTTAAGAATATTTATTTTTAACCTTCTTGAGTTCTGTGGATTGTATTCTAGATATTCTGTACTTTTTTGGCTAATATCCACTTATTAGTGAGTACATACCATGTGCCATTTGGGTCTGAATTAACTTAATCGGGATGATATTTCCTAGTTCCATCCATTTGCCTGCAAAACTCATGTTGTTCTCATTCTTAATAGGGGAATAGTATTCCATTGTTTAAATGAACCACATTTTCTGTGTACATTCTTCTGTTGTGGGACATCTGGGTTGTTTCCAGCGTCTGGCTATTACAAATAAAGCCGTTATGAACATAGTGGAGCATGTGCCCCTATGGCATAGTGGGGCATATTTTGGGTATATGCCCAAGAGTGGTATAGCTAGGTCTTGAGGTAGATCTATTTCCAATTTTCTGAGGAACATCCAGAGTGGTTGTACCAATTAGCAATCCCACTAGCAATGGAGGATTGTTTCTCTTTCTCTACATCCTCGCCAACGTGTAGTGTCAGCTGAGTTTTGATCTTAGCCATTCTGATTGGTGTAAGGAGGAATCTCAGGGTCATTTTGATTTGCATTTCCCTGATCACTAAGGACTTTGAACATTTCTTTAAAGTTGTTATTTCTTTCCCAAGAGTTAAGTTACTTTATTATAAAAAAAAATCAACATCTTGGGATTTCAGAGGTATCTCTGTAGAAAAGAACCCTGGCTACTCCTTCGGAGGGTTCAATTTCCAAGACCCACATGGCAGCTCACAACCATCTGTAACTCCAGTCCACTGGCCTCAGAGGGTAACATGCATGCATGTGGTACACAAACAAGCAGGCAAAATATCCATATACAATACAATATAAAATGAAAATTAATTTAAATATTTAAAAATAAGAAACCTGCTTCTAACACAGCATTCTGGACTTGTTTTTAAGTGTTCACATTATGCACTTTTACATCCTTTTTCTTGAAAACAATGGATCCTCTCCATGTAGATTTTTCTGCTTGGAGATGACAGTGTACACTCATTCTGACTGCTTAGGCATTCTGAAGGCTTCCACCAAATATTTTATTTCTGGTTTACTTTATTTATATTTATATATTTTATTTATTTATTTATTTATTTATTTATTCATTCATTCATTCATTCATTCATTTAGAGTTTGAATGTGCATTCAGAGGTCAGTGGACAAATAAGTTAGTTAGTTAGTTAGTTAGTTTTTCTTTTCCAAATGCCATGTGTGTTCCGGAGATTAAACTCAGGTCACCGGGCTTAATGGCAAGGACCTTCACACAGGATGTCACCCTACCACCTCTACTTGTTGTTTTATGTTAGATATTCTGTGCAAATTTTACAACTGATAAGTTGAGGATGTTTTATTCCATCTCAATGGAGAGAAGGCTGAGTCTAGGACATGGCAGCTATGTTACTTCCTTTTGTGTATTTGATATCTGCCTTCATTTTTATCATGAACTCCTTGAAAATGGCAGAAAAGTGATCTTTTGCTGGTTGAAACCTTTAGAGTACTAAGGGTATGGGGAATTCTGTCTGGATTCTTTAAATATAAATAGCTTCATTGTAAAGCCTTCATATTTGCCACAAGTCCTGAGGTGATCATTCTTTCTATTATGGTTGCTTCTTCAGTGCATGATATATGATAGGTTTGGAAAAGAGATCCAAAGAATAGGACTGGCTTTCTACAGAAAGACTCAGGGCAAACAATCCATAAAGACATTGTTATTTTGGTTTCAATGTTCATTCACTGATTAAAATTTGGTTTGAATGCTACATATCTGTCTGCATTGTTTGATGTATCAAGGTAATATCCTTCTTTCTCCTTGTTCTTTTAAACCTGTATGGTAATTGAATAAAAGAACATAAATAAAGGAATATGCCCTAGAACATTACATTATTAATGTTCTATGATTAAATTAGAAATATGCTATTGTAACCCAAGGGGATGATTAATTTAACAGACTCAGAGTTTGGAATAAAAAGGAGTAAAATGTCTGACACAGAGTCTATTTGTCATTTATAATAATATTAAAACACTCTATCATTGTGGTGTCTAAATTGAGACTTCACAGTCAAAATGTCACTTCATTTTGTTTCTTTGGGATTAGTGATGTTTTATGGGCTTATTATCTATAAATGTGTATGCATGGGGAACATCTTCTTGCTGGTCTCTGAAACAAATAATGCAGTGTGAAAGCATCCTACATGAACCATGTTAAGTGTTTCTTCATGGTTCAGAAGAAATGATGACTAAAATAGAATATGATCATTTCTAAGTTATCTGGTCATTCTCAAAATCTTCATGCATTATTATTTATCCTATTGCTTTTAATACCCAAAATAATTATTTAGTATTCATAATCAAATTTTTGTTTCACTATAAGATTTAGTGTGCTAAGCCCATATACCAGAAGGGGTATCATGTAATCAATCCCAATATTGCCTCTAAATTTAGAAGTCAGAAACATAGAAAAAGAGAAAATAAGCAATATTGGTTCAACGATTCTTTTTCCAATACCAATAAATCATCTGTACATTTCAAGCATGTGTGTGTTAAATATATTATGTTTTATTGAATAAGAAAAATAAATAGCATAACCAAATACTATTTACTTGAACAATATGTTTTCATATTGACCTGGTACAGATTAATTCAATACATATATACTGTGTAATGATCAATGAATGTAATTAGCAGTATTTGTTATTTTCATATCGGGATTCTTTGAATTCTCCTAGTTTAGCTGTTTTGAAAAAAAAATGTAAGAAGTTATAATAGACAGTTAACTTCTGTAGAGTCAGTTCTTTGTATTGATTGTAGTTTCGTTTCTCTTCTCTAAGCTCTTCTTATTTACTTCACTCCACACTTCCAGTTCTCTAGCCTCTACTCTTCTACAGGCTCCATCTATGAAATTAACTCTTTCACTTTCTCTTCAAGGCTCAAGTCTCTTAATGTGGTATTCTCCAGTTGTAGTCAAGTTGCTAATATTATAGATTCCATCCTTATGTGTATAAATTATAGGCCCAATAGCTCTATGTTTCTAGGGTATTTTACACATAAAATGTTTCCTTCTAATGATATTTTAAAATATCTTATTTGTTTTCTTCTAGTAAATCCACAGATTTTGTTCTTACATTCCTTTCTTTATTCTATTTGAGCTTACTTTTCTCATGGTGAGAGTCAGTTTCAATCATTAAAAAGTATGTTCTTGACAGAGCTTCAGTGGAATGATAGAGACACCAATCCAACCACAAAACTTTCAACTCAAAATTTATCCTGTCTACAAGAAATGCTGTGTCAGGTAATGGAGCATAGACTGAGAGAATGACCAACTAATAACCAGCCCAACTTGAGACCCATCTCATGAGCAAGCACCAATCCCTAACACTATTAATGATACTCTGTTTTGCTGGTAGACAGGAACATGTTGACTTTTGAGAGGCTCCACATAGCAGCTAACTCAAGACAGATACAGACACTCATAGGCAAACAGTGGACTAAGCTTGAGGACTCTTATGGATGAATAGTAGGAAAGATTGTGGGCCCTGAAGGGGATAGGAACTCCACCGAAGGAGGAACAGAGTCAATTAACCTGAACCCTTGGAGATATCAGAGTCTAACCCACCAACAAAGAACATATATGGTCTGGACCTAAAGTTCCCCACATATATAGCAGATGTGCAGCTTGATCTTCTTGAGAATGCTGAACAAATTTTATGGGGGCTATCCCAACAGCTGTTGCCTGTTAGTGAGATATATTCTATTAGCTGAGCTTCTCTATCTGGCCTCAGTGGGAGAGCATAGCCTCGCATATACTTGAAGTACCAGGGTTAGGGAGATACCCAAGGGGATTCCAGCTCAGAGGAGAAAGGGAAGAAGATAAAGGAAGAATTGTGTGAGGCAGGAGGTGGCAGTGAGCAGGATTTAAAGTGAATAGGTAAAAAATAAAAGTTAAAAAAAAAAGTATGTTCATATCATCAGTGGTTTTTTGTTTCGTTCGTTCCTTCCTTCCTTCTTCCTTCCTTCCTTCCTTCCTTCCTTTCTTTTTTCTTTCTTTCTTTCTTCCTTTCTTTTACTTTTCCTGTAAAAAGAAAATATGTTTGACTTGTGGTCTGGTCTCTGCCATGCACTTGTAGAGCATTACTGACTGCAAAAATCCCACGGTGAATTTTCTGTTTCAATCCTACAATAAATATTTTCAATGAACTTGTAAAAATGCAGCCTGTTATCTTCTTACCTCAAGGGTCTCTTAAGTTTAATTCCGTCATTAGCTGAAAACATAAAATTAAACCAATGATTCGTGTCTATTTCATGCTCTGAAGAACTCAGACAAAGGGTAGGTATCAGTCTTGTCCTTCTCTTTCACCTTTATTGGGGTCTGTCATCATTGCCAATAGTCTGGTGGCATATCTGTGTTTGCTAGATTAAAATCTGGAGTGGTGCCAAGGCTGACAATAACTCTGCATTGAAACACAACAGAAATTTAAATTCTACAAAAATGTATCATTTTGTCTTTATCTATTATACACATAATCTATCATTCAAAATGTAGGGGAACAGAATGATATGGCTCATGCTACTAAAACATGTTCTTTTACATTCTTAGATTTAAAAGAGACACAAAACATACAGTTAGCAATTTTGTACTGGGGCACTTGTTTTGTTGTGCTTTTATTTTCCTTTATTGATATTTTCCCTTTGCTAAGCACTCACAGTAATTTGGGGAGAGCATGGTTAGCCTCAAAACGTGGCAGTGAGTATTGGACTGGAGATGTGTTTGGAATGCAAAGAAAGGAAAGATATTCTATGTGATTGGAAGCAAATGGATGAGTGCACATGACAACATTAATGGGGAGCGAGCCAAAGGATGGCATGCTGGTCAGAGATAAAAAGCTGCTCCTGCCTGTAATTTAATTATTATTTGGGTATGCAAAGATGGAGATGATGTGGGCAGGGAGCACACTGATATTGTATGCTCTGTTCTACATCTGTGGATAGATTACACTGACTCATAAGTATCACTTCTGTTCCCCATGGACCGGATATGGGAAGATGATAATGCTATTGTCTCAGGTTTGTTTTTACCACGATATTGTCTTTTATGAATCATTGGTTTCTCTATTCTGAACTACTCTGGCAGGAAGTAATGAGAGATTACAGGAAATTCTATTCACAGTCAGCTAGAGACACCTGTAACAACGACTCGTCATTCTCATATCGATTTAAATTCACAGTTACTCAAGGGAGAATCTGTAGAGCAACCATATATGCTGCTTTACATAAAGATCACTCAGTTCTTATCAATAACAAGGGTTAGATGAAGGCTTCATTCTACCTTCTCCCTCAAGGATTATACTATTTTTATCTTGCTTAAGTGCAATGAACTTAATAAATACTCTGGCAGCTCTATATGGAAGATTGATTTTTATATTGAAAATTATATCATAGAAAGCAATAATGAGCTTTGTGTCTGGCATGAGAGTTAGAAACAGACTTGCAAAGCCCAGGGAGATGAGCTCTGTGAAAAGTTTTATGAGAGACGAATGTTTCCCTGTACCTTGACTGACAGCAATGCTACTAAGCAGAGGTATGCATTCAGTGTCATTGTCAATGTGGCTGTGACATTCTGCAGAATTCTGACTTCAGCTGAAGATGCAATAGATATAGAAGACAAAGTCTAAACAGATAACTATTCCGTAAATTTTATATTCCAGCTGCTTCTGAAGTACTCTAGGAAACCAAATAAAATCTGTGGGAAGTATCATTTGTTTGTATACAAAAGTAATTCCATTTAAATCAGGTTTTCAAATTTTGTATTAATTTTTGAGATTATAATTACATTTCTCACTTTCATTTCATTCCTCCAAACTTTCTCATACATCTCTCAAGCTTTTCTTCAATTTGTGTTCTTTTTTCATTGATTGATTATATACAAATATCCTAAACATAACCTGCTCAATGTGTGTAATGCTATTATATGTATGTTTCAGGCAACCAATTGTCTTCTCATAAAGTCTCATCTTTCAATTTAAAACTGAGTTTTATGAATATATAAATACCTGTCATAGAGTCTAGAGGAGTACATATGACCTCACTTAACCTAAACTAGTATAATCTTAAACAATAATTTTAATTCTTATTCTAATTCTTATTCAAAACATCATTATAACTCCAACACTCATCAAAGAATCTTCATTTTGCAGATATAGAGCAATTACAGAAAGCTACAATTGACCAAGTGCAGAGCAGAACCTGTTAGCATGGGTTGCTCTGCCCAGGGTCAATACATGAAGAATAGTACACTACACTTAAGTTTCAGAAACATTACAAAATGAAGGAGACAAAGACTATAATATCTAGAGGACCAGAGTGTCTACTGCAAGAATATATCTTTATAAAAGTGGCAGATCTACACATGAAATCCCAACAATATGTTGTGTACATATGGACACCAATTACCCTGTCAACCTGGTGGGATAATTTTCTCAAGAGTCAGACTACATGAAGAGGTACAATCATGAAATTTCTTCCTAAGAAAGGAAGAACTTTTGCCCAGGTATGAGACTTCTAATTGATTTTCAATATCAAGTTGTCAGTTCTACAAAATATGCATTTGAATAACACTAAGTGGACTTAGTTGAATTTATATATCTGTTCACTTGCAATTTAGACTCCAGTGACCAAACAAAACCAATTTTATATCAGTGAAACAATGAGAGTTACTTACAAGACCATGATGAGAATTAAAAATAGTCATATCATTAAAAAAAAATCCCATCTGAGCATCTTCTTATGTTCCATTGGGTAAAACTATACCAATGCATGTATAGGCAGCAGTAATGGTACTTACTTGGTAATCAATAGAAGACAGAAATAATAATGAAAAATAAAATAAAATAATTAATAACAGTAATAATAATAATGAAGAAATGGAGTTAGAAAGAGGAGCTGTTGAAGGAATCCAGATTTGCTGGCAGCATATGGGAGGATATACATCATATTATATCATATCCGTGTCTGAGATTCCTGAAGAGTCATAAAAAAGAAAGCTCTAACACTGAAGTACTACCCTCAGTCAAACTTCATATCCTATATTTATACTATTGATGCCCAACGTCGCTTCAGTTTGAGGCAGTAGAGAATAGTAGGTTGGGTTCAGGCAGCTCTACCTACATACACCTCTATCTGCCCTGGGAGGAAGTAGTACCAGCTCCATTATGATTATTGAATGTATAGTTATCTGTTGGGAGCCGACTCCTAGAAGAAAGCAGGCTATCATCTTAGCAGCCATCTCGAGGCATATACCCTGACAAGAAACTTGTTTTCAACAGCCCACAACAGCTGAGCACACTCTGATAAACATCTTGTTTTTCTCATATATCTTGTTTTGCTGCTTAGTGCCCCCAGCTGCAAGGCACAGTGATATCCATGGCTACAAGGCACGGGGGGGGCAAGACCTTTCAGCTGTGTTCCCCTGCTTGTCCATGAGGGCAAGGCATGTGGTAAAGGGTATACATACCAGGATTTCCTTTCAATAAGAGAGACTTGATCAGACCCTTTGTCTTTTCTCCATTCTTCCGTCTCTTGCCCCTTCATCCCACTCTCTCTTGCTTGACCCTGTTGACTGACCCGAACGGGCCTGTTACAGTTATCACTATGTTGATTTGCTTTCTCCTTACCATGACTGCTTGGTAAAGATATTTTATTGATTTTCACAGGGATCCCAGCTTCATGGGGTGATAGTAATGCCCTGTCATGTAAATGAGAATTATATAACCCATTAATCCATATCTCAAAATTATAAATATAAATATCTTCATTAAATCAATCTACTCTATATACTATTTCAATATGTAAGAGACAAAGTTAATATTGATTCTTTTACTTTATTCTATTTTAATAAGTTTCATACTTAATAGACATCTCAATTTCTTCATCTTCTGTTTTTGCATGTGACATTAAACTATTTTTCAAGTTTTATATTTCTTTATAATATAGATAGTATAGATAGATAGAAGATAGATAGATAGATAGATAGATAGATAGATAGATAGACAGATAGATCATAGAGCTTTCTCAAGCATAGAAGGGTTTACTCTTTTTAAAGAAAAGTGAACCATGAAGTATTCTCAGTGTGAAAATGTCATAGAGCAGAAGGGAGTTGAGAGATTGAAACTAAAATGTCAGGTAGGTAATAAAACGTGCAGTTAAGGAAAATACAAAAGTGGTGGACCAATTGTTAGGTAATGACATTGTGCTCGGTTATATTGAGACAAACCTGACCAAAGCACACTGTGCTTTGTGTCAAATTTGAGGAAAAGAATATTTTAACATCAGAGAAAAGCAAGTATAAATAATATATTATTCTTTACTTTCTGAGGCTTTAATGTATCTATTTTCCTGAAACAGCCCAAATTGTGGAATGAATATATTTTATATATTCATATGCCAGGATTCAGATAACTAGTTTGTACCGGATCACTCCATTTCACGAGGTCACTCAGATACATCCAATAATTCCACTACACTAAATCACTCACCTATACAAGATCACTCAGATAAACTCAGGAACATTTGTGTTTATTTTCCTTTCTCTGCTAGAGAAAGCTACTTTCAGAGAGTCTGCTTGTGTAATGGTGAGAGTGGTATATCTATCTATCTATCTATCTATCTATCTATCTATCTATCATCTATCTATCCTCTATCTATCTACCTATTATTCATTTATTATTACTAATCACTTTTTACAGTCTAGTCATTATTCCCCTGCCATTCTGCCCACCAACAGATCCTCATCCCATTCCTTTTCCTTCCATTTCCAAAAAGATGTTCCAACAGCCCCACACCTTCCACACCTAGCCAGGCCTCCCCAGTTTTTGGGGCCTCATGTCTCTAAGGTTTAGGCACATGTTCTCTCACTGAGCAGACCAGGCAGTCCTCTACTGTATATGTGTTGGGTCTCAGACCAGCTAGTGTGTGCTGCCTGGTTGGTGGCTCAGTGTCTGAGAGATCTCGGGGCTTCAGGTCTCCCTAGGGGGTTGCTCTCCTCCTCTACTTCTTTCAGCCTTTCCGTAATTCAATCATACGGGTCCCCAACTTCAGTTTATTGGTTGGGTATCAGTATTTTCTTCTGTCTCAGCTATTTGTTGGGCCTCTCAGAAGGCAGTCATGCTAAGCTCCTGTCTGTAAGCACACCATAGCATCAGTAATATTGTCAGGCCTTGGAACCTCCCCTTGAGCTGAATCCCTACTTGGCCTGTCACTTGGCCTCCTTTCCTTAAGTCTCTTCTCCATTTTTGTTCCTGCAGGTTTTGTAGACAGGAACAATTCTGAGTCAGAGTTTTAGACTGTGGGATTGCAAGTCCAACCCTCCCTGTCTTTCTACTGAAGATGGATTATACAAGTTCCCTTAATCTTATACACACTTGAAAATGAGTAGATGATAAGTGTTGGTACTGCTACAGTTGTTGGTGGTCTACTGTAGTTGTATTCTAAATAGCATTCCTTATAGAGTTATAGAAGTGATATAGAGTTATAGAATGATATAGAGTTATAGAAGTGATAATGGATGGATATAATTGTTCTCAATTACATTCTAGACTTTATAATTATCTTAGAAGCAAAATCATATTTGAACAGAGTTAGGTTCCAATCTTATTAAAATAATAGAGGGAAAAATATGGCATAGGTTTATAAGACCAGGTAGAAATTGAAAAACATTTGAAGACAGTATTATGTTAGCTGGAATGGAGGTATAAATAGCCAAGATAAAATTATTTAGTCCAATAATTCATAACAATTAGTACATTTCATTTTGACTAAGTAGACAACAGAATATAAAGGAAGCTGTTCCAGAAGAGCAGTAGGTTTTAGAGAGGCTGGATTCTGAGAATGTGATCAGTGAGTGTATAACACCTGTGTCTTAATTTACATCACTCTGTACCTGCTGTACTCTGTACAGCAATGGTCAGAGTAGAATAAAATGGACAATCTGAAATATTTATAATTGATTTCAAACTCTTTAATAAGTTCTTAATGCAGAATAGCTGCTCTTTCTTTTCTACTTCTCTGTGCAAGCTACTCTACTGGCTTAGAAACAGGTTTTCCCTTCAAAAGAATCCTTCAATGTGTAAGGGGACAGAAATCATGATTTCATAGCAAACCATTTACATAGGTCATCTCAAAAAGCTGAGAGCTATATTTGAAAGAACATTCATGACCATTTATTTTTTAATCTTGCTCATTCAATATATATATATATTTTTCAAAGTACAGTAATAATGGTTTATAAGAATTCAATTTTCCTATCTCCTATACCTAGGTAACTTTTTGAATATATTATTTTTAGAATTGGGCTAAGAATGATCAGAATATATTGTATACATGTCTGAAGTTCAGAAAAATGTAGCTATCACATTAAATAAAGATAGAAGGAAGTATTTTGATCAGTACTTTGCTCACCTATCCCTAGAGAAGCTTTATCCTATAGCAGATAAAAATAAACAGATACCTAGCCCTATTTTACATGAAAATTGTGAAACCTTGGATCACTCAGCCAATAAATGGGATATCTCCATCAAATCCCTTCCCTCAGTGCAAAAGTCACAGGAGATGGACACCAAAACAACAACAAACAAACAAACAAAAAAAACAAAAAACATGGTCCTCTAAATCCACATGATTACAGCTCATATAAAGTGCCAGATATTGAGAAAGTATGCATGGCCTGTTCAGATTGGCACAAGGCCTTTGTGTGTATATTAGGGATTCCAGTTTAGTGTTTTGACGGCATCCTCAAGTGTGAAAACTAGTGAGTTTCTGTTTCTTGTGCCTTCTCTTTGGCTCCCTTCTGTCTGTTTGTTTTTGTCTAATTCTGATATATTAATTTTTGTTCCGTGTATTAGTCATATTATTATATTTTTGTTATAAGATCTTAAAAGCCTGGTCTTTCTGTTGAGAGACATAGTGGGAGTTGATTTAGAGGAAAGAGGGTCTGTGGTACAAATGAGTAGAGGGAGAAAGGGGAAACTATTATCAGGATATATTATTTATGTGATTAAAAGATCTAGTTCAGTAAACAAAAAATGATAATTGTAAAGTAAATGTGTCTTAGATAGGTCAATATAAGTGCACATTAATTAATGTCATGTTATTTTTGATGAGTAATTGGTGATATGAGTAAAGTTAGTAAGCAAAATAGTTTTTCATTATAGTTTGTTACACTAAGTTTATATAGTAAGATAAAAGCTAATTGTCTAATGTTATCTAATGATTGTGTGTATGTGTGGTGCGTGTATGTATGTATGCATGTGTGTGTATGTATGTTTGTTAAAGTCTTTTTTGTCCTGATATGATAGGACTATTACATACCACCCAGGTCCCTGGGAAAAGCAGGGCCAATGTTTTCTCCAATTTACACACAAAAATCAAAAGTTCTGAAGCTGGGATCAGACTATGAGGGAAAATATACAGTGTTTTTATTAATGGATTTTATTATGCTACTTGTAGTTTGATTGTTGGTTGGTTGTTGGTTGGTTGTTGGTTGGTTTCATTTCCATTGTTTTCTTCTGTAAATTCTATATTTTTCTTCCTTTACCTGGGAACCACCATTCCACTTATCTGTTGATGGGCATCTACACTAATTCCACTGTGCTATTGCAAAGAGAACATAAATGATTCAGAGAGGCATATGCAAATATCTTTCTAGTAAGTTATAAAGCAATTGATTATATGCTCAGGAATGTTGGAGGTTGGTCATATGGCAGTTTTATTTCTTTTTAAATGAGAATCTTCTGGAATGGTTTCCAAACTGGCTTCACAACTTACACCCTACTAATGATGTGTAAGAGCATCCCCTTTGCCATATGCAGGCTAGTGTTTGCTCTCACACATTCTCTGAGTGTCGGTTCCCATTGTGACTGTTGAGGGATGGAATTTTAGAGGTATCCTTTGCCTTTCCCCAGCTGTGAAGGATAGTTAGTGCTTAAAAATATATTTCTATGAGATATCTTAGAGAACTTATAAACTGAAGCAATGAAAAAAGACCCTGGGAAAAGGGAGATCTTTTTAACATTCCCCATCTGTCTTCTTGGAACACAGGGCCAAGTATTTATTGCATAACATTAAAAGCAATAGTATTTTAAATATTCTTCCCTGGCCTGATCAATGACAAGCCAGCTATAATCTGTTGTGGAAAGCCATTCTGTTGAAGAATTTCTTGACATTAATACTTCTAAAATCAAATAACAATAGCATAAGCAAAATGAGAAACAAATTTGTATATTTAATAAACATAAGATCCACTGAATTAATTTTCCAGCATCCTTTAGTAATAACGTAAAATGATGGGTTGTGACTTTCCGCAATTGTACTGCATAAATGGAAAATTAAACTAAGCTTGTTTTCATGTGTTCATAGTTCCAAAATCAAAGTTCAAACACAATAACAACTAATGGTAAAATTCTACTTTCACATAAACTTCTATTGTTTGTATGGCTTTTTGCTGTGAATGATTCAACACCGAGACACGTTAATATGTGATACTTAAAGTTGACATCATTTCAATAAAGTGCAACATGAACATCTTCTTATTTGTTTAATTTTATTTGTTTTGTGAATATTGGGAGATCAAGGTAGATTAAATCTAAGTATATTTTTTAATTAACACTACACTTTGGATATGTTCACCCTTTATCAGTCATCATTTTCACATATTTGAATTATTTTTCTGATACTTTTCTTTGTAGGTCTTTGTAGTAGAAGCTAAATGCAGTAATTTTGAAGTTCATGTTAAGTTATAATCACATAGGACCATACATTTTCATTTTTGTTTATTCTTGTTCTCTTACTGTTTTGAACATCCACGAGATTAGTAACAGATAAAGCAGAGTATTCTAAATATTTATGAGAAAGCACAAAGCAGTTGAACAAATAGAGTTGAATTAGGAGATCCTTGATTATCTAGTAATCTCCATAAACAAAGTGAGACATGCAGAATGCTGTTCTATCTTTTTAATGCAAATTTATCTGTTGCCATTATCTTCCACAGCCTGGAGCCACTAAAGATGATGTTTCTTGTAGCCATAAAGAAGCATTTAGTAACATTGGAAATGTAAAGACCACCTGGGTGACTGGTTCTAATCTCTACCAATTTAGTTTTTAGCTTATAAAGGGAATTACAGATATTTCCAATAAAAGTAGTTATTTCCTTGAAAACTTCAACAGAAAAACTATAGGAAATATTTCACAAATCTGGAAATATGAATAAGATTATTTTAATGGACTCTAAGCTAGAGAATATTTACAGTTCTGTCAAGTAAAATCTGATTAGAAGTGATAACCAATTTAAAGATATTGAATTAATTCCATTGATAAAAATTAAAAATTAACATTGGTAATTGAAGTCATCTTATAACAATGAAAATCTGTAGTAGATTTGTATTTTTAAATCCAAAAAGCAGGAATTATATTTTGGTATCTATTAACATACAGGTAACATTATTTAAATTGTATATATATTATTATTAGAAAATATCATTGAAAAAATAACATTTCAGCATTACCTAATAGCATTCAGTCAAATTTTACTTAGAAATGCAAAAGGCAAATTCATTATGTAAAGTACCAAGGACAAGAATGATATAAAATTCTTTGGATTTCATAACAGCTATTATGTTAATGTGATAAATTGTTTCTACTTTCTATGGAATCCTTTAACTCTAAAGGGTACCATTTTATATACTAGCAATTCTAATTTCTGTATTGCAATTGCAGACTGTATGTTTTCCCTATATTTTGGCGAGTCTGTTATTAATATATAGACGAAAATCATAGATCAGCAACTGATCAAAGAAGAATGTGTTGGAAATAGTGTAAAATAGTGAAATATAATCGTTCCATTCATTCATAGATTTCATTTTTCCTGAGCAAATGTGAGCATGCTTAAAGAGTGTATTCAGGAGGAAGGAGAGAAATGAGGAATGTGACGTAGGATAAGGCTTGCTAACCTCTATATTTACCCTAAAATATCTTATTGCCTACTGAACTTTCTAGATATTGATTTTACTTTGAATATGAGGTGATCACACCCACAGGACTATATTTATCAACATGAATTCCATTTTGCTCTAGAGCTGAATTTATAGACTCAGACCTATGGAAGTAGATTGTGGTGATTTTTAAAGCAATCCAGAAAAATACAGATAATAGAAATTTTGAAAATACTTCATATATTTGTATGTTTATAGTAATATACAATACATATATCATCAATGGTAATTATTAAGGTAACATCTCTATTTGAATATAATATAATCATAAACTGATGTATTTTTAAAGGCCTTATAGATTCTACAAAACCTTATGTAACAATGTATCTGTAATAGTACACTAAAAAATTTTAGGATTGTTTAATGTGATAAATATACATTTTGCCATAGTTTCACAAGTGAAATAATGAATGTATAACCTTTCAATGTTCTTAAAACTAGAGAGATCTTCACAGACTTTTAGTTTACATGCCTGCATACATGAGCAATGAGCATCACTGCTTCTAAACACAATACAAAGGGCAAACTTTGGTCATTTTATTTTTCTAATGTATCTTGTAAATTAATGCAAATTAATCAGAGAAGTTATAGGTAGCTCTTTCAGAAATTATTGCTTAAAAGGCAATGCAGCCAAATAACTGAAATACAAGTGATTGCATGGGAATGGTGGATTGGGGCTTAACTTGATATATTTCTTAATTCTTCAGACATTTACATCTCAAACTGGTTTTATGTCTTAAAGCATGATGCATTTGTTAATCTCAAATATATGTATTCTGCTCCACAGACCATTTGGGTCTTTATTCTTCAATATTGGTCAGTTTTACCATTAATGACCACTTCTTTGTTTCCCATCACTACCTGTGAAATGTGTTGAACACATTCTATTAACAGACAAAACATTGCTGTGTTGTCTTATAAATTCTGCTTTTATAGAACAACATTGGCAGATAAACACCATGTGCTTTGAACAACATTTATCATTATGCCAGAGGCCCATCTGGAAAGGAAAATAATCAACACAAATGATTATGACCATGAAAATAATCTGCTTTCTAGGCAATTAATTAACATGAAAATAGCAATATGATAATAAAGCTTCCTCATAAAGCTCTACTTCCTAGCCCTAAAAATGATGGGTCACAAGCTATTATCCTTTCCCTATCAGTGGTCACTTGAATGCTAAGTATTATGAATTATTTACACTTATAATTTCTACATTGATTTATAACAGTAATATGTTCCTTTAAGATGAATCTCAAATATACCTTATAATAATATCTTTCCTGTACTTCCTCTGTTTTCTAAGATTTATGGTGTTAGATAACAATACTTTGATTTCAATGGGATTTGAATACCTTTCCCCCAGAACAAATACATTGACATTCTATTTCTGTTATGAAGCCTCAAAAGAAGGCAGAAACCTAATCTGGGTCATGAGAGGTGATTGAAATTAGATATCTTGAGTTAGAGAAACAGATACAGAACTACTAGAGGCTATATAAGAAGGGGAAGAAAAGCACCAATTTTTGTACCCACTTTTCTGTTGAGGAACATCTGGCCTCTTTCCAGCATCTGGCTATTATAAATAAGGCAAATCTTAAAAAATATAAAATAAGGGCTGAAGAGATGGCTCAGCAGTTAAGAGCACTGACTGCTCTACAAATATAATAGGCATCATATCCTATTCAGATTAAATATATAAATATTATAATTACTATCATAGCTTATCAAACAAGTGGGCATAGTCCTTGTATATATATGTATAAGCATCTTTAGTATATGCCCAGAGTGCATATGCTGGTTTAGTAGAAATGTTTCAATTTTCTTCAGGAACTGCCAGATTTATTTCCAAAGTGATTTTACCAGTTTGCAGTTGCACCAGCAATAGAGGAGTGCTCCTTTCTCCACATCCTCCCCAGCATCTGCTGTTGCTTGTGTTTGGTTTTTATCTTAGCCATTCTGACTGGTGTGAGATGGAATCTCAGGATCGTTTTGATTTGCATTTCTCTGATGACTAAGGATGTTGAGTATTTCTTTAGGTGCTTCTCGGCCATTCGAGATTCCTCAGTTGAAAAATTCTCTGTTTAGCTCTGTACTCTAATTTAATAGGGTTATTACGGAGTACTACTCAGATACTTAAAAAATAAAATTTCACTTCATGAAATTCGCAGGCAAATAGATAAAAGTAATATATATCATCCTGTGTGAGGTAACTCAGAAACAAAAGAAAACAAATGGTATGTCGGCACTTATAAGTAGAAATTAGCCCAAAAGCTAACAAAGCCCACAATACAACCCACTGACCATATGGAGCTTAGGAAGAAGGAAGACCAGGGTGTGGATGCTTTTGTTCTGGATGATTGTTGGAGGTGGAGGGAGGGGGAATCTTGGATGGAGAGAGGAGAGGGAGGAATAAACGGGAGCAGTATCAGGTACTGGAGGGAAAGGAGAGAGGTACAGTGTCAAGAAATCGAATAAAAATATGTAGCAGTGGGAATGAAGAAGTAGGGGGTAGCTGCTGAAGGGTCCCAGATGTCAGGGAAGCTACAGGCTACCAGGACCCAACATGGATGATTTTAGCAAGAAGGGGAAACAGAGCCTGTAGAGACCACTTCCAGTGGATGGCAGTGCCCCAGTGGAGAGATGGGGCTACCCACCCATCTCAAAGTTTTTAAGTCAGAAATGTTCCTGTCTAAAGGAAAGACAGGGACAAAAATGGAGCAGAGACTGAAGGAAAGGCCATCAAGGACTGCCCCACTGGGGATCCATCCTGTCTGGAGACACCAAACCCAGACAGTGTTGAGTTTTCCAAGAGGCGCTTCCTTGACAAGAACCTGGAGTGGCTGTTCCTTGAGAGGTTCAGCCAGCAACTGACCAACGCAGATGTGGATGCTTGGAGGCAACCATCAGACTGAGCTCAGGACTCAGGTGGAGCAGGCCAGATAATTGGAGGAGCAGAGGGGGATTGCAACCCCACAGGAAGAACAATGTCTGCTGGCCGGACCACCCAGTGCTCCCAGGGACTAGACCACCAGCCAAGGACTGTACAGAGAGGGATCCATGGCTTCTGATACGTATATAGCAGAGGATGGCTTTGTATAACATCAGTGGGAGGGAAGGCCCTTGGTCCTGTGGAGGTTTGATGCCCCAGCATAGGGGGATACTGGAGGGGTGGGGCGGAGAGGGTTGAGGGTTGGGGCGCACCTCATAAAGGCAAAGGGGAAGGGGGAAAGGAGGTTCTTTACTATAAATATCAAAGTATTATGAATAAAAAGGTATAGAAGTGTATGGGAAGGGAATTGTAAAATGTTTCCCACAGGAGAAATAATATATTCATTATAGATTATTTAAAGTTATACTCTCACCTCTCTATCTTTCTCTATCTCTCTCTCTCTCTCTCTCTCTCTCTCTCTCTCTCTCTCTCTCTCTCTCTCTCGTTGTGTGTGTGTGTTGTGTGTCTGTGTGTGTGTGTGTGTGTATTTTACAGGTGAACTGTGGATGCATGTTTGCATATGTATAGACACATGTGACTTTGGGTATCCTAACTGATCCCTCTCCATGTCCGTGATATACATTCAGGCAAGTATTTTTCTTTTTTTTTTTCCAGAGCTAAATCCTATTCCTCTCAGCATATATATGTATGCATATCATGTTTGTGTATATATAAATTTATCCACTATTTTAAAAAACTATCAAATATTTACATTTTATAAACTATAAATTTATACACAAACTCAAACACACAAACAAACACACACACACACAAAACACTAGTCTCTTAGACTTTCCATTATCAATATTGATTACTAGGCTGAGGATTAAATAAGGGAAGTTCCAGGAAACTCATTGCCATTATTAATTGATTTTCTATTTTTTTGAGTTTAGAATATAATTATATAGTTTCTCCCTTCTTTTTCTTCCCTTTAAATATCCTTATGAACATCCAGTTATCATGATGATCATTATAAATAATTTTCTTTGAAATTTTTCCAAAGTACTTTATTTTTCTTTTTTTAATTTAAATTTATTTATTTATATGGCAAACTAATTACAATAATCCAATAGTAACATGCATACCTTGGTGGCTATCAATAGCTGTCTAGTTGGACTTAAGATCAACTCAATAAGAGAAACCACGTGAGGCACAGGAAATCTAGCCAACTTCTTAGGGCTAAGATGTCATGGATCTCAGAGGAAAACCTACTACTGTCTTGTTACTAAGCTAGCACAATCCCTAACTATATTCTAGATATCTGCCTTTTTGCCCACAGTTAAGTGTAGTTATCCTACATCATCAGAAAAACGTCTTCTTTTTAAATTAATTTTTATTGGATATTTTATTTACCTTTCAGATGTTATCCTCTTTCCCTGATTTTCCCCACCCAGAAACCCCCTATCCCATCCCTTCTCCTCCTGCTTCTATGAGGATGTGCTCCACCTACCCACTCCCACCTTCCTGCCCTCGAATTCTCCCACACTGGGGCATCTAGCCTCCAGGGACCAAGGATCTCCTCTCCCACCTATGCCCAACAATGCCATCCTCCCCTACATATACAGCTGGAACCATGGGTCCATCTCTATGTTGTAACAAAGGGTTACCATTACAGAAACCCCAAATCAATGAAAACTCAGTGGCGAAGCTCTGTTCAAATGATATAACACAACTATTCTACCTACGTTTTGGGATCATTACAGAGGATTGGTAGAAAGATGAAAAGAGCCAAAGAATATTAATAGTCATAGAAAAAATGATTTCTGATGACTGTTTATAAGGACTGTAATATAGAACACAGCTACTTATTACACAATACCAAATAGTCATCCCTGAAATCATACACATACAGACTAGGCAGTTGTATTTATGGGTATGTTAATTTTATATGCAACAACAGTTAGAGTAAAAGATACTACAGACTTAAAGAGAGAAAGACAGGAAATTCATGAATGGGTCTGGAAAGGATGAAAAGGATAGAGTATTGGTATTATAATCTCGAAATCATTAAATATTGTTTTCTCTTTGTCATTTTTTTCTATTAGATACCTGTTTATATTCTAATAAAAGACTGAAGTATTGTGTATTTGGGTGGGTAGGGAGTAGGGAGAATCTGGAAGGAATTGGGGGTGGGGAAACCTAAATCAGAATATATAATATGAAGAATATCTATTTTTAATCAGATTTGTAAGAATAGACAGAACAAAAAGGAAGATCAACAGAGTAAACCAACCTGAACCCTTGGAGCTCTCAGAGACTGAATCACCAACCGTGGAGCATACCTAGTCTACACAGATCTACCTCCATGGCTTGACCTAGGCCTCCCTGGACATATGTTGCAAATGTGCAGCTTGGTTTTCATGTAGGTCTCAAACATCTGGAGTGGGGGTTATCCCAAAACATGCAGCCTGTATATGGGGTATAGTCTTCTAGCTGGGTGCCTCATCTGGCCTCAATGGGAGAGGAAGCACCTAGCCTCTCAGAGACTTAAAGTGGCAGGGTGGGGGATACAGGAGGAGGGGGTACTCAGAAAAGAAGAGATGGGGAAGGATTGTGGGAGGGGGTGACTGGGACGGGTTATAAAGTGAATAAGCAAAAAAATAAAATTAAAAATAAAAAAGAAAAGAAAAAAAATAATTTTTAACATGTATCCACACACACACACACACACACACACACACACACACACACACTTATATATGATGGCTATTTTGCCAAATGTATAAAAACAGAGAAAATGGATTCAAAGTTCTCTCTATAACCATAGCTTGTGTTAGGGTACACAAGTGTGAGGAGGTGTGAACGAAATTACATTTGCCTTAAGTAGCAATTGGGAAAAGCTTTCCCAGTTTCTGAAATTCCATCAAGATTCAAGTTTAACCCTTAAGGCTAAGAAGTAGAAGGCCAGCTACCAAAGCATTCATCAGGACTTTGTGCACACACCTCTGAATTCCCACCTCTAAAAAAGTTAGGTATTGAAGGTAAAAATGAGAAGATAAACAGCTGACTCCACGTACTTCAGAAGTTCACAGAAATAGGATATGAATTTTACTGACTTTTATGACACAAAAGGGAAATTAAGGCAAATAGATTTAATGGATCCCAATTATAGTGACAGAAATACATTTTTGTATGCATATTTGTGTGCACAAATGTTCTTTCATAGCCATACACAAGTTAAAGCATGAAGCCATGAGTATAGATTTCCTAGAGTTACTTTATTTTTATTAAATTATCTTTTTCTTACCATTTTGTGGAAGCAATTTATTTCACATTTTTTTTAGCATGTAGTTTATGCTGGCTTTCTGCTTTCTCAGTTCCAGGTAATAAATTCAAAAGCTACTGCTTGTGTTTGTACAAGTGGTTCTAAATCGATAAGAAAAATGACACTGAGGCACCAAACAGGCAGCATACAAGAGCTGGTATGGCTCTCATGACACATATACAGTAAAGGACTGCCTAGTCTGGCCTCATTGATGTCTAAACCTTGAGACTTGAGACCCCAAGGAGTGGGGAGGTCTAGCGGGGGTTGGGGGTTAGGGGGTAGTAGTAATCTCTTAGAGACAGGGGGAGGAGGAATGAAGAGAAACTGTGAGAGGGCAGACCAGGACGGGGGTAACAACTGGACTGTAAAGAAAAAATAAAGGTAATTTTAAAAATGACAATTGTGTTGCTAGACGCTATAGGTTTCGTTTAAACATTGATGTGCTTGAAATTCTCGTAAAAACTCATGTCTGTGCCATTGAGGTCAGAAGTTTGCTAGTTTTTAGTTCAATAAAAACCCTGTGCCGTCCATCTTCTAGTAGTGTTTTGGGGGTTAATTCAGAAATAAGATCACAGAAAATTATGATCAAGCAGATTCTATCCACTTCTCATTCCCAGGACATGATTTATTTTCACAAATAACCCTATGGAATTAATAACGCTAGAAACACTGTTCATGAGCACAACCCAGAGGCCTGGAACCTTAAAGCGAGTTGCTGTCCTGCTGCTTACTTGAAACTTCACTGGATGTAAAATGGGGGAAAAAGGAAGATCTCGATATAAGGTGATCAGCAAGTGCTGGTTTTTGTTCTGCCCTTATAACTGTGTGACACAGCAGAGTTTGTGTCTAGCATTTGAAGTACTTTCATCCACATTCTATTATTAAAGACATATTTGTTATAACATGCATAGAAAAGGGTCTGTAATTGAAGTACGGCTTTGATGTATTTAATAGAATGTAAAACTGCCGTCTTATTTTAATAGGCGATGTTTTATGTGCATTAGCAGTAATATAATAATGCCTCTTCCATATGCTCTTGCCATTAGCACTTTCCCCTCCTTTTCTTTCAGTTAATCTTAAATCTTTAATGTAATCCAAACAACATTAACATCTTTTCTCTCTCTTCACTCTTCTTGAACAGAAAGGATCTCTGAAATGAACTTTCCATAACTGACACATAGTTGGTATATGGCTTGATCATTGTTAGTATTTTCCCACCAAATCTGCCTGTCTGTTGATTCTTGTATATGCATAGAAATTCTTATGGTCATTGAAACATTTGATGGGAGCAGTGAAAGGCATCAAAACAGCTAGAGGACAAGAGAGTTACCTCAGCACTTAAGAGCATCGGCATCTCTTCTCGAGGATTCAGATTCATTCCTAGCACCCATATGGCAGTTAATAACTATCTGGTTCTAGGGGTAAGACTCCCTCTTCTGGACTTTCTGAGCACCACACACTTGTAGGTAAATATAAATTCAATAAAATGTTCAAAGTACTTTTAAATAGCTAGAACATGTAAAATCAACAACAAATAAGGCTTATGCATTTTAGAGAATCCATAATGTGTTATTAGGTCAAGCCATATATTCCGGCAGAAAGTTGTAATAAGATAATAGTGAATATATCACCGTCTTAATTAACAAAGACAAAATGGGTTTTTTTTTTGTCATTATTAATACTTAGTCTTATAGAAGCAATCATATGTACTATATATCTAGCCTTAAACTATTATGTGAACTTATATGGTATTCTGGTCTTGGTCTTTGAGATTAACAAACCATATATAAAAATTAATATTATATATATTATTTCATAAGTATTTCGCTACATGTATAACTGTTTTCCTAACAGACAAAAACCAGAAATGTTAAACTCAGAGATAATTAGATTGATTTCACCATTCGTCTTCACTAAAAGCTAGGTAATTTGGGATTTCTGAATCCAGACAAATTAGTATGCAGTTGTTTCATAAATTAAATAAAATTATATACACCAGAGGAATAAATAATATTATGGCATCCTTATGATACTAAAATGTCAATAGCAATCATAAGGATGTTTGAACATTTTATTACTGTAGAAGTTTCCAATATGGAGAGCTTACTAAATATAAAACACAAATTTGGTAATGGCTTTGTACTCCTTGAGTTTTCTATCCTTGTTCTAATTGTTTCTATTAATCCAATTTGTTAATCATTCTCAGTGGAAGTATTTTAGTGCAAACCTAAAAGTTAAAAAACTATTTTATCCATATCTTCTCATTCATATAATTTAGAAAAAATGTTGAGCCTAATTTATCCACTTATTTAAAAAAATTGAGTGTCTGTTGCATTGAATAAATCAATAATTCAGTCATATTTCACAAAAATATAGACCTATAAGACAGAAGGTTAATTGTGGAGAGTATCTAGGGTGCTTTTTCTGTGTGTATCAAGCTATATATCATGTTCATTACAGGATTAACATTGACTGCTAAGCAATGGGCTCAATGTATTAACCTTCATTTCAGAGTTAAGGGCTAAAAATAACTAATTATTTATCCTAATGTTTGAAAGACACTTGAGGGGTTATATATTTTCTGCTTTTTGGAACTTCATCCTATAGTATACAGTGTGCCCTAGGTAACGATTGAGGTACTTGGAATTGCATAAAAATGAAAATATATATGAACGATGTTTCATTTTAGTTATTTTTATTTTATTGTAGAGTGTTGTATCTTACCATTTTCATGCAAGTATATAACGAGTATGCTTCCAAGTATCGTTTGCAAACCTCGGTTTCTAACCACTCAATCCTTCCTTTACAATCCTACATTCCTCTGGGCAGTTTGACTTTCACTTTCATGATGTTTTAACACATATTTATGTATTTATAAACTCTTTGTCTCACAAATGAAGTAAAGCACATGGTGACTGTGTTTCAGAAACTGGTTGAATTCATCTGATGTTATTAGATACAATTTGCATCAGTTTTCCTTCATGTGATAAAACTTCATTCTTTGTGGCTGGTAATAAGTCCCATTGTGTTTAAAATTCCCAGTTTCTTTATAAAATTCTCTGTTGATGAATTCTTGGGTCAGCTCGTAACTTATGGTGAATAATTGGTCAATAAGCAAGAATGAGCAAGTACCTCTGTGATCTGACTTGGAGTTTTTTTGTAGAGAGAATCTCTTATGCAATGTATGTAAGCTGCACCTGTCATATAAAGATGAACAGCCAATGGATGATTAGAAGGTCTGACATCTGATAAAAAGATTAGAACTCTGGGATAAGCCAACACTGGAGTAGGTTCACCCTAAATGAGGAGGGAGATAGAAGCATGAACCTGAAAATAAGTCACTAACCATGTGACAGGACTTACAGTAAAATAAATGGAATCATTGAGTTTCAAGATAACGGGAACGAGTTAAAGGTAGACATTTATTCATATACAATTTAAGGCTGAGGGACATTATTTCGGGAAGCATAGGTGCAGGTGGAAAAGCTGACAGTTACACATTGGTGTAAATACTGACGAGTGATAAAAGTGTGTCATGTAGTAGATAGTTGATCTATTTTTACTTTTGGGGGTATCCTACATACAATTTCCATAGCGTTTACATTCAGTTTACATTCTCACAAGGAGTGTGTAAGCGTTCTTTTTTGTCCTCATCTAAATCAGCATTTGTTGTTATTTTTTCTTAATGATTTAAATTCAGACACTATATGAGTGTATATGTTTGTATGTATGTATACATATACATATGTATATACATAAATATGATATACACATGCATTACTTACATGTTCCTTGTATGGTGATGCTAAGTTTGACCATTTGTCATGGGATAAACTATTTGTGTGCTCTTCTCTGGGGAATGCTGTCTTTACCACTTAAAAACAACTCAACAAAAAACTAAAACAATAGTTGTTAGTATATGTCAACTTATATTGTAATCAAACAACATAATGCAAGTTGAATTATATTAGATAAAAATAATCATTTCAATCAACATAAAATCTCAAAGAGGACTATTCAAGGCATTTATTTTCTTGAGAACTTTATACATAAAAACTAAGTTACCATTGGAGAAGCAATGAACATTTACATAGAACCAAATCAAATTCACACTATTATAATTACTACAATACTACAACTAAAACCTGAAAAAAACCCAAGTGTTTCTTTAATGAACACAAGATAAAATATCACATATGACTGTAATTAAATATTACTATACCTATAATAAAGTAGTAAAATATTACATTAAATAAGAATAAACTATCAGAGTTTTTAAAAATTACTGGTAAACTCCAAGAACCCTAGATTAACTGAAAGAGATCAGACCCCAAAAAATTAAACACTGTATGATTTTGTTTTTATGATATTATGACATTGTTAAAGGGACAAATTCCAGTGACAGAAAGCAAATCATCTCTGGCTAAAGCAGAGTGTGTTGAGTAATCATTGAATACAAAACAGTGAAAAGAATCTTAGGAGACAGACAAACCTTCATCTTTGTTGATGAGCTCACTACCTCTGGTAATACAGTATAAGAGATTTAGCTTCACTTCGTCTTCATAATACCCCCTATAAAGCAGAAAATATCATCCAAAACTAATATATTGGCAATAAGACTAAAATGGTATAAGAAGAAAATATAGAACATGAGTATAAAGCATTTCTAAATACCAGTGATGTGATCATGATAATATTCTCAAAAGAACTGCTCTGAAAATAATTTTCTTAACTCCCATTGAGTTGTAGAATTCTCCCAGGAACCACTCTCTCACACCAATCCCATTGTGACATAGAGTTGTCCTGGACAACACAGATTCTCCTTGAAATTCAACCCACACTTTCTAAGCAACAGACCAAGCCCAGGAGCAATTTCTTTTCTTACTTTCCATTAACTTGTATTTCCTCAATTTAGCTTTTTAAAAATATGCCTCCCTCATGAACTATTTCTATATATAATACAAATAACCCTCAATAGATGGTTGCCTTTACAAATAAAATAAGTTTTCACAAAGTTTTATCTTAAGCTAAATTTCTGTGATACATTAAATTTGCATAAGTTTGCAAAAAAAAGCCATGTCATTATTAAGATCATGTGAAGAAAATGCCAGACACTATCATTACCTTCATTTATTGAATTAAATAACAGAGATATATGCAGGGTTAAAAGAATCATTTGATATATTAATTTTTCAATTAACTTAAACATATTTCAGCAATCAACTTTGGGTCCTTATTAAAGAGTGATTTTTTAGGGTTAATTTGCAATGTGACAGAATCTTATTTTGAAGGCAAACGTGCATCTTTCTCATACTTAAGGAAGACTGAATAACAAACATATGCATATTTATTCAACAGATTGTTTTTTAATGTCCAAGATCTATGATGCACATGTGAAGTCAAATCTTGAAAATAATAAACTCATACACAAAGCATGATGGTGTGTTCTTTTCCTCTCTGTTGAGGAAAACCTTCCTCTGAGTAATATCCCTTGGCATATGTGGCATAACACCTGTGACTACCGGGAGATGAGCTTGACTGGAAAAGGACTCTGCATCTGAGCTGTTGATATTGTCTCAGAGAAAAGATGTTGGGAGAGTCCTCAGAACTTCAGATGGGATTTCATCCTCCCTGCCTTATAGTTCCCTATAGCTCAGGGTCAATTACATCATCTGCTTATGAATGCAGGGTCTTGGGTGGGCTAGGGCATATTGTATGTGAGAGATTAACTAATGTGTCGGGAACTCCATCCATGTGGTTATAGGGAAGGTATATATGCTGGGTTGATATATTTTAGTGTGTATATATAGTTGATATATTTTAGGTCTATAGGTCAGTCACTCCTCTAAGTAACCTCTGACCCATGCTATATAATAAGCTCAATAAGCTCACTGTGTCACTAAGCTCTGCTTTAGTAGTATCATTACTGAGTCATATCTATAGTTAGAAGACTACTTGACACATCACTCCTAAAAATATCAAGCATCAACCCTTTAATTCATAATCTCTCTAACATGTCTGAGAGAATTCTGAGACGTCTTTAAGCTTCCACAGTTTTAAAATGCTCTATGATACTTTCGAGCTATCAGACTATGCTAATTTTATGGCTGCGTTAATTTCCTAAGTGACAGACATTAGGAAAGTGCTGAATGGAATGGATTGTGATTAGAACAACAGTGATTTTAATGGATGAAAAGGTCAGCAGCCATATAAATTGCACAGTTCAAGTGCAGAGAGTGGTGTGAAAACCCTGGGATGTGAAGATGTAAAGGTGGCTACCTAATGAGGAGACTGACAATGAAAACCAAAGAACTGAAGCAAAACTCCTGCTGGCCTTCTTTAAGAAGGCAAAGTCAAACTTTGCACTCCCTCCAGACTCAGTTGTACAAATGAATGTATCATTTATCTGACTGTACTATCAAACCCACATGAATTAGTCTACAAACTATGCGTCTCATATTTTATGAACCCAATGTCCATTTGCTGGATTATATTTAGTTTTTCTTCAACTTTTCCACATTTGAAGAAGTATTTATCAATTTGCTTCTTAATAACTTCTAATAAATTTGATGATTTTATAGTTCCCTAAAATATATGACATCCATTCCTGTTTTATAGGACAGATGTGAAAATAAAAACAAAGAGTTCTGTTCTGCCTTTGCTGTCTTGATCAGGTAATTCCAGAGATTCACAGTGCTTAACAACTCATTACAATGACTCTGTCCTTAAACCTATTCTTCCTTGTTCCCCCAACCCTGTATTGATCATGTTGGGCCTCGATTCTTGAAACATTTCCTTCCCTCTATTTCTACCTATATATAGTTTTCTATTAGTACTCAAACCCTGAAGGAAACTGCTCTGTGTCATTCCTGGTGATTCTTTGATCTCCAGTTCTCAAAATAAACTTCTTAAAGTGTCTCTTTCCATTGTTTATATTTTTCCAAGACGCAATTTCTACAATTGCTTTCTGAATACATTGCTTTTGCATGCAATCTCAATGTATTATGTCTCTATTGCAAAGTCACCTTCTCTCTTTCTTTCTTTCTTTCTTTCTTTTTCTTTCTTTCTTTCTTTCTTTTTTCTTTCTTTCTTTCTTTCTTTCTTTCTTTCATTAATCTGCATCACCACAGATTATACCTAGTGTAGCCCTTGAAACCTCCTAGGCAAGCACTAGGTCAATGGCCTTGTCTACAACAATTAAAGATCATTGTCCTTTAAACTCTTTATTTATATACTTTACACCCTGATTGCATCCCTTCTCTCCTCCCAGTTCCCTCTCACTCCCCTACCATCTATACCACCCACCCTCCTTTCAGAAAAGGGGAAGTTTCCCTTGGATATCAAATAGCCTTGGCATATCAAGTTGCACTAAGAGTAGACACATCTTTTTTTTTTTTTTTTTTTTTTTTTTTTTTTTTTGAGGCTAGACAAGACAGCTCAGTTAAGAGAAAGATCTAAAGTCAGGGAACACAGTAAGAGACAGCTTCTGCTCCTGTCTTAGGAGCTCCACATGGAAACCCAGCTGTACAACAGTGACATTTGTGTAGAGGGCCTAGGTCTGTTGCATAAATGCTCTCTGGTTTGCTGTTCAGTCTCTGTAAGTCCTTATGGGACCAGGTCAGTGATTCTGTAGTTTTTCTAGTGGTGTTCTCGACCTGTCTGTCTCCTTACATCCTTCATTTCCCTCTTCCACAGGATTTCTAGAGTTCTACCTAATGTTTTGCTATAGGTCTCTGGATCTATTTCCATCAACTGCTAGATGAAGCCTCCCAGATGACAGTTTTTCTAGTTTCCTCTTTGCAATAGAGCAGACTTTCATTAATAGCATCAGGGATGGGCTGTATCTCATGGCATGAGTCTCAAGTTGGACTAGTCATGGTTGGCCATTCACTCAGATTCTGCTCTTTCTTTATCGCTGCACATCTTGTCAGAAGGAAAATTGTGGGTCGCAAGATTTGTGTCTCAGTTGGTGTCTCAATCCTCCCTCTAGAAGTCTTGTCTGGTTAGAAGGAGATGACCATTTCAGATTCCATATCTCTTATTTCTAGAACTCTTAGCTAGGGTAACCCTCATAGTTTCCCTGGGAGTTCCACTGTCTTAGGTTTCTAGCTTGTCCCTGAGATGCCCTCCTTCCACCTTTATTAATTCTTTCTTCCAGGTCTCTCTCCTTCAGTCCTCCCCACACTTGATCTTCCCTGTTCCCCTCCCCAACACCCTCTCTCACCCAGCCCTTCCCTCTCTCCACCCTGGATATCATATTCCTTCATGCAAAAGATAAATTAATTTCAATACTGAATATATTTTAAAGTCTCACTTTATTTTTTATTGGTTATTTTATTTATTTACATTTCAAATGTTAACCCCTTTCCCAGTTTTTCCTCCACAAACTCCCTACCCCGTCTCCCCTTCCCTGCTTCTATGAGACTGTTCCCACACTCATTCACCACCCACTCTCACCTCACCACCCTAGCACTCCCCTACAATGAGTCATCAAGCCTTTACCAGACCAAGGGCCTCTCCTCCCACTGATACCAGATAAGGCAAGCCTCTGCTAAGTATGTAGCTAGAGCCTTGGGTCCCTCCATCTGGACTCTTTGGTTGCTGGTTTAGTCCCTGAGAGCTCTGGGGAGGGGGAGGATCGGGTTGGTTGATATTGCTGTTCTTTCTATGGGGTTGCAAACCCCTTCAACTCCTGAATTCAGTCCTTTCCCTAACTCTTCCTTTGGGGTCCCCACATTCAGTGGTTGACTATGAGCATCTGCCTCTGTATTTGTCAGCTTCTGGCAGAGCCACTCAGGAGATAGCTATATCAGGTTCCTGTCAGCAAGCGCTTGTTGGCATAAGCAATAGGATCTGGGTTTTGTGTCTGTATATGGGATGGATTCCCAGGAGTAACAGTCTCTGGATGGCTTTTCTTTCAATCTGTGCTCCACACATTGTCCCGTATTTTCTTTAGAAAGGAGCAGTTCTGGGTTAAAAATTTGTAGATGAGTGGGTGGCCCCCATTCCCCAACAGGAGGCCTTGCCCAACTTTTGGATTTTGTCTCTACAGGTTCTCCCTCTGATTTGTTGGGTATTTCAGCTGACATCCCTGGTGGGTCCTGGGAACCTCTTGCTTTCCTGGCATCTAGACTTTCTTGTGGCTACTCCCAGTTGCCCATCCCCATTGCTACACAAGTCTGTTCAATTTCCTGACCCTCTGTCTATCTTCCCCATCTGCTATACCACTCCTGGGCATATACCCAAAAGATGCTATAACATGTAATAAAGACACATGCTCCACTATGTTCATAGAAGCCTTATTTATAATATCTAGAACCTAGTAACAATCCAGATCTCCCTCAATAGAGGAATGGATACAGAAAATATGGTACATTGACACAATGTTGTTAAAAACAATGACTTCATGAAACTCACAGGCAAATGCATGGAACTAGAAAATATCATCCTGACTGAGGTAACACAGTCACAAAACAACACACATGGTATACACTAACTGAGAAGTGGATAATAGGCACAAAGCTCAGAATACCCACTATACAACTCACAGACCATATGAAGTTCAAGAAGAAGTGGAGGCTTCAGTTCTTCTTAGAACAAAATACTCATGGGAGGTAAAGGATGGGAGGGACATGGGAGGAAGAGAGGAGGTGGAGGGGAAAAGGGGAACAGGATCAGGTAAAGTCTCACTTTAAACAATGTAAAAAACCATTAACACTCACTTGATTAATATAGTTCAACTTTAATCTTCATGGACTCATTCTGTTTAATAATAATGTGCAAGAAATTATATGTAGACTATCACCACATGGTGCATTTAAGAAAAACTAATGAAAAGAATAAAAAAGTTAAAAAGTAAATGAGTTTGTAGACAAGTCTGTGCTATTACCAAATTTTGTTCCATACTAGTATCAAATGGAAAATCAAAAGTGCTATAGTCCACCATATGGGCAGAGAGAAAAATTCCAAGAATATTCAGCCTTTTTCTGAAGCTCATTGAGACATGCCATGGTAGAGAATCAATAGAACTGAGGATATTCTTTAAAAATATATCAAATTGTTTTTTATGGATAACCTAAAAAGGAAAGTTATATGTGGAAGAGGGAAATGGGAAAGAGAGGAGAAGGTGGTTTGAGAAAGCAAAAGGAAAGAGGAGAAGAGGAAAAGGAGGAGGAGAGACAGACAGAAGTGTAACTGATGTCATTTTCTCAAGAGGTGTTTGGGGAAGAATAGTGATATAGAATTTGTAGCTCCTTGGCAGGAGTACAGGAGCATCCACAAGCAAATGAGGGACAGCTAAGAACACAACACTCATGCTCTGTAGCCTTCACATTTCCCACATGTTTATTGGATTTGTTTCCTCAGAACATATTTTAAAAGTTTTAATAGATGATGGGGTACAAAAGTTACTTCAAAAGTGTAATGATTTGTTACTGAATTTTCTACAAAATGTATATACTTATATAAGACCAACCATTCAACATTGTATTCATTTATGAAGACATCATGATTATCCAATAAATATATACCCTGATTATTTTTACAAATTAACAAAATAATATTTAACTTAAAAGATATAATAAAGGTTAGTTGAAACTTCATTCAGTTCAGAAGTATCAATAGCACGGCTACATGATTACTTAATTTTCTGCTTTAAAACTTTCATTTACAAAATATTAAGTATATTTATTTATGTTAATTATCTGACCCAACATATGAACAAATGATCCAAACTATGAAATAAATAGAATATATTAAAAAATTCTTTTAAAGACAGCACAAACCAAGAAAATCAACTTTTAGAAATAAAACCAAGTAACTATAGTATTGTTCTAAATGAGAGAAAAGTAAAAATAAATAAATAAGGCCCACAGGATTAATCTAGCCAGTGCAACATTTTAATAATAGGAAGTTCCTGTGAGAGTAAACAAATAAAATAGAAGAGAAATTACCAGAGAAGTACATCATTTCAAGGAACTGAAATAAACCATGTTTTTAAGATTAACAATGTCTGCTGAGTGCTCAGTTTAATGAATTCTCATGCTGAGACAAAATATAATAAAATTGAGCAACACTGGGGCTGCAAAGAAAAGCTTCTAAGACCCTTTCAGAGAAGGAAAACAACAAAAATAAAAGCAAAACAAAAGGAGACATTATCAAACTTATTAGGTGGTGGTGTCAGACTCATGAGCTACATGCAATATTGTTGACTGTGATGGAACATAGCAATGGGATATGGGGAAAGGTAATTTCCAAGTCGCAATTCTGTGCCCAGATAAGTGTAGGGATGAGATAATCAAAATTCCTACATGAACACACCTTTTACATTCTCATATCCACTATTAAGAGATCAGAAATAGGGACTGGTAATATAGATCAGTTTCAGCATATGAAGAATCCATTATTTGATTCTACATACCTAAAAGTCTAAAGTTATGTCTAAGTCTCTTAAAGTCCTAAAGTAAAGAGAATATATACTACTTGGGTTTTACTAACACTCTATAGATTAGTGTTTTCTGTTGCAGTGTTAAAATATCACAGCCAAAGCCATTAAAGGAAAAAGGAGTTTATTTTACTGAATGATTACAGAGTGATAAAGTCCACTGTTGTGGGCAAATCTTGATAAGACAGAAGTATCAAGAAGTAAAGAGAACACATACCATGTGCACTCAGCAGTGGGAGGAAAAACAAGACAAGTGTTTTAACTATAAACTCTCAAAGCCTGGTCTCACTGACATACTTGCAACAGCTTGGCCTTACCTCTTTATGGTTTTTATAACCTCCCTGAATAACCAGAAACCAACTGTTCGAATACACACTCGTATTCAAACTAGCATATTTGCCTATCTTTGAAAGCCACAGTGCTAATAGAATACCTGTACTCCAGTTAGTATTGTTTAAAAGGAAGTATGTAGAACCTGGATAAAACAACTATGTTTGTCAAACTGTGGATTCTAACAAAGTCTAGTGAATGTGAGGGCCCAAAGTTGTGTGGATTCAGAGCTTCAGAAATAAAACCAATACTAAGAAATAGTTGTCTGTAGAAGACTCATATCTGATGACTAACGTTTGCTGTTTCCATCGCCATTAGTAAATACTACTGTTAGAACATCTACACATGGTTACTGTACAAAGTGTAGATAATTTTTTTCAAGGGTCAATCTATCAAAATAATTAGAAAGATACTCTATTGTATTTGAGGAGCAGTATCGGGATTTACAAAGGATCTGTCTCAGTGTTATCACACCTGTCGAGATTTATAAAGAAGCAATACTGAGGTTGAGTTCTAATAGCAAAATAACTATGAGAAGATTATTTTAAAGGAAATATAAAGAAAGTTAGACCCAGTGTAGAAATACATATACTTGTATGAGAATGTCAGAAAGAAACTTATTATATGTGCGTACAATGCAGGTGAATTCACAAAGAAATAGAAGACTGAAGACTGTCATTGGACAAAAGACTATCTCCTTACTATCTTTTTTCCTTAATGTTGGGGAATTTATATAATGGTTAGAATCTCAGCAGTCACTATATATCATAAGACAAACTGAGACTGAGGTACAAAAGTATCAATCAAAGGGGGAAATACTCAGTAACTTCTCAAGCAAAACACTCTGCTAGGCACCAAACCAACAATGTTGAATAAAATATTTTAAAATCCTATTCATGAATTTTGGGGTAAACCTGTGTTGCTTGATATCTCAAAAATTTTCAAATATTATTCAAAGGTGAATTCTTTCTAAATTTGAAAAAATATAATGATGAGAAGTAAAAGCAATCTGATGAACTCTGCGAGGGATCTTGCACTTCCTTTCAAAACATTTTTCATTTATGATGGATTTGAAAGAAATTATTTTTCTAATCTTTATTATGAGAAGCCTGCAAATAAAAACAATGACATGTTGTATAGTAGTTTCTTCCAATGTAGAAACAATCAATCCTTCAGGGAATCTCCTTAAGCCAGAAAGCAACTCAAAATAGCTTCAGGAAGTCCCTAAAACTGACCGGATTCATTAGGGCCTTCCATTCCAAGAATAAACAAAAGAAAATGCTAAACAAACTGCAAAGAAGACTCTCAGAAAATATAAGCAGTAGCAATGACCTTGAGACCAGACCAGCTGCCTGGAAGAGGCAGCCACTTGTGATGACTTGAAGAGTTTAGCCCAACTGAGTCAGTTGGAAAGGACATTCTGCATTCTGTTGAGTTCTTATGTCTCTCCAATTATACTTCCACAAAATAATAGGAAATATATTTCAAGAATTTATTAATTTTGTAATAAGTTAAAATTTTTATAAACATAATTCTGTATACTATTCATAGGAATATAAGTCAGTTACTTGGCTAGAATTGTCCAGAATCAAACATGCTTTCCCATTAGAAATAAAAGGAAAAAAATTGGCAAGGAGTAGTGGGACACAGCTTTAATTTTCAGCACTTAGGAGCTTAAATATACAAGTTTCTATTAATTCAAGACCTGCCTTGTCTTCATAGCAAGCGCCAGGCCAATCAAGACTACATTCTAAGACTTCATCTCAAACAAATAAACAAACGAACATACGTACAAACAAAACATATTGGGGGAACTTTGATTTTTAAATCTATGAATATCATATATTAATTTAATATCATTTTATACTTATAAATTTTCTGTTGCAAACAAACTCTGCACTAACAAGTAGTAATAGAATATATGAGGTCATATATTTAAAGGGATACTAGAGACATTATTTTAATATTAAGATCACTGTTGTTCCTGAAGCATATAATAGTGTGAATGGTGATCATACAGCTCTGAATTTGAAGAATTTAAGCAATTGATTTCAGTCATGTCATTGTTGACAGAAGCGTTAATGATCACAGATGTAGGTAGGACTTGTTATGTATTCTGAAGGCCTTGGGAACTAAAACTACGGCTCCCATCTTCAGGATATTGGATATATAGCGTGGGTCGGGGGCCTACACATGTATGTATGACTGTGTGTGCATGTGTGTGTGAACACTTGTATGTGTGTATACTTGTGTGAATGTCTGTGTGGATGTGCGTTTATGTGTATAAACCTGTGTTTATGTTGAATGTATGTATGTATGTATGTATATGTGCATACATGTTACATATGTTGTGTATTTGAGTATATACCTATGTTTGCATGTGTGTATGTGTGTATACTTGTGTGTATACTTACATGTATGTGTCTGTGTTTGCATGTGTGCACACCTATGTTTACACTGGTATGCATGTGTGTATATATGTGTAAGTCTGTGTATGTGCATGTGTGTACACCTGTGTGTATGTCTGTGTAAGTCAGTGTGTGTATCTTTGTATTCCTATGTGTATTTGTATATACTCATGTGTGCATGTATGTATACACATGTGTGCTTGTGTTTACACCTACATATGTATATGTCTTTGCGTGTGCACAACTGTCTGTATATATGTTTCAGTTTGTGTATTATACATTTGTGTGTGTGTGCCTGACTGTGAATATGTGTACATGCATGTAAACTTATATGTATGCACACCTGTGTATGTCTGTATATGTGCATGTGTTTGAGTGTCTAAACTTGAATGTGTATGTATATACACCTGCATGTGTGTGTCTGCATGTGCATGTGTATGTACACCTATGTATATATGTTTGTATGTGCAAACCTTTGTTTGTCTGTGTATGTGTTTGAGTGTGTACACCTGTGTGTATATATGTGTATACCTGCATGTGTGTATGTCTTTGTGTGCATACCCTTGTGTGTTTATATTTGTGTGTGCATGTGTATTTGTATACTTATATCTGTGTGTTTCCATATATGCACGTGTGCATGTTCACCTCTGTGTGAATGTTTGTGTGTGCACACTTTTTTCTGTGTGTTTATCTGTGTTTGTGTGTGTGTATTATGAGGCTGTGGTGGTGAGTATATGTAGAAACCAGATGCAGGAGCTACAGACCCTCCTCTTTGCTACTCCTTTGAGGAAATACATCCTTGAATCTGGGGATTGTCTCCCCTTGGCTAGAATAAAAGCCAACAGGCCCTAGAGGAACTCAGTGAAGGCTGGAACCCTAAGCATTGGAACTCCAGTTTGCATATGAATCCTAGGATCTAAATGCTGGTCCTCATGATTGCACAGCAAATGTTCTTAAAGCCTAAATGGCTTCTCCAACTCAGGCTTTGCTCATAAAGACTATACAGCAATCAGATAAACTGGATATGATGCCAACTGTGGAAAGTTGCCTGACCCTTCTCTATAGAACATCTTGAGTTATTGTTCTATTCATACATTACTACAAATGAAGGTCGAAGACATCAGGGAGATAATAGTTTGGGCCTAATTTTCATTTTCTAGTGTTTGTCTCATACAAATTTGCTCAAACATCAAATCTCATAAAGTTCCAGGAAGTGATTATGAAAATGTGTATTCTGAGTTAGTACCTAAGGAGCAGGGAGCTGCAATGTGTATTATGTTTCTTGGAGACATAGCCATTGCTAGTTTATAGAGAATAAGTCCAAATAGACCTTGAGGAATATACAAGAGCACAAAGAATCAGGAAACATGAAAGTTCAAGGATATTGAAAACAGAGGACAACTTCTAAGTTACTGTTAGTACTTCATCAACTTTACAGGTCAAAGGTTGAAACAAAAAGCCTATGCCTTTCATCTTAAAATCTCTATGCAGATCAACAAAAAGTTATTTCTAAAAGAATTCTCAACTGAGGAATATCGAATAGCTGAGAAGCACCTAAAGAAATGTTCAATATCCTTAGTCATCACGGGAAATGCAAATCAAAACAACACAGAAATTCCACCTCACACCAGTCAGAATGTGTCAGGAGCCATAATAGAACAAGCTAATAACTAGTAAGTGATTGTCCTGAGATGGCTTGCTTCAGATTATTATATATTCTGTGACAGGTTCTCCGTTATAAAGCAAGACTGTAAGTGGTTCATTTTAGGAAAGATTCCTGCTATTAATATGCTTTTCCTGTTATTATTGAACATATATAACAATAGCAGATCTCTGCAGATCCATGAAGATGTCCTATCTTGTAGTGATGCTATATAAACAAATAGAAGACTTAAGTCTTAATAATAGATCCTATAAGAATTCCTAAAATTATATTAGTGATTATTAAGCTCTTTTATAGTGGGACTGCTATTAGGTCCTTTTCTGATATTCAAAACTGCAATGGGAACTCTGCCAGTCTCCCAAGTATCACCAGTTAGTTGCTCTTAGATAGTAACCAGACTTTCTCTACTTAGAGCACATTCTAAGAGGTTGTAAAACAATTAACCAAAGGTCATAACAAGGTAGCTAACAATTTATTAAGGTGCTAAGACAGAAGATAAAATGTTGACTGGGTTTATACAAAACTTCAATAATAACTTAGTTATTGTTTTCAACTTAAAATGAACTTGTGGAGCTGAGACAGGTGATGGATGTTTAGCCAGATAATTACTCCTAATGGATATGCTTGTAAACATTCTCTGTTGTAAACTTCTATTTCAATTTATGATTTGATTTTTTGTGTGAACTTGTGATGAACTTTGTAACATGTGATTATGTATTCTGGGAGATGTATAAGTACCGAGGACAAAGAGAAGAGAGGAGAGGAGAATTTTTCCTGCCCCCTCCCCCGGCATCCCGCCTAGAAGACTTTTTTTCCCTTAGAAGAATTTTTACCTTACTAGAATTTTTACGTTGTCCCCACTTAGAATCTCTTTGCTTTTCACCTTAGGCAGCTTTCATAGGAAACCTTTTACAACTTAGTAATAAATGTTGTAACAACTTTTCTAAGTGTCCCTTTGACTTCCTGAGACTTCTGACTAGCTGGTTGAAAGTTAAAACCCAGCAGTTCCTGCTGAGTTAGTACAAAGGCTGTTTACTTAATCCTTTGCTGTTTTTAGGAAGAGGTGCTAAGTGCCAAAAATTGCAGTTTCTGGCCTCAGAGGATCACAGAAAGCAGGTCAACTACATTATCATAGTAACTTAGATAAGTAAACTTTTTATTATATGGCAACCCTAGATATCTCCTAAGACAAAGTCTTACCCCTGTTTCCCCCACCCCGGAATCTCATGAGACCAAGTCTTACCCTCAGCTGACACTCTACCCCCTCTGCTACCTCATGAAGAACCAACAAGAAAAAAGAACTCCCACACTGGGGCTGGCTCCCCCGAGAAGAATGGATAAGAAAAAAGGTCAAGTGACAGCAGATGCTGGCTAGGATGTGGAGGAAGATGTGCTCTATTGTTGGCAGGGTTGCAAGATGATACAACTATTCTGGAAATCAGTTTGGCAGTTCCTCAGAAATTGGACATACTACTACCTGAGGACCCAGCTAACCCACTTCTGGGCATATACCCAAAAGATGCTCGAAGATTGAAGAAGGATATATGCTTCTCTATGTTTATAGAAGCCTTATTTATAATAGCCAGAAGCTGAAAAGAACCTAAATGTCCTTCAACCAGAGGAATGGATGATGAAAATGTGGTACATTTACACAATGGAGGACTACTCAGCTATTAAAAACAATGAAATCATGAAATTCGTAGGCAAATGAATGGAACTTGAAAATACCATCCTGAGTCAGGTAACACAGTCACAAAAGAACACACATGCTATATACTCAATGATAAGTGGATATTAGCCCAAAGGCTCAGAATACCAAAGATAAAATTCACAGATCACATGAAGCTCAAGAAGGGAGACCAAAGTGTGGATGCTTCAGTTCTTCTTTGATGGGGGAACAAAATAGTCACAGGAGGAAATACAGAAACAAAGTGTGGAACAGAGACTGAAGGAAAGGCCATGCAGAGACTGTCCCACCTGGAGCTGCATCCCATACACAATCATCAAACCCAGACACTATTGTGGATGCCAAAAAGCACTTGTAGATAGGAGCCTGATATAGCTGTCTCCTGAGAGCTCTGCCAGAACCTGACAAATACAGAGGTGGTTGCTTGCAGCCAACCATTGGACTGACCACATGGGTTCCCAATGGAAGAGTTAGAAAAAGGACTGAAGAAGCTGAAGGGGTTTACAACCTCATAGGAAGAACAACAATATCAACCAACCAGACACCCCAAATCTCTCAGGGACTAAACCGCCAACCAAAGAGTACACATGGAGGGACTCATGGCTCCAGCTCTATATGGAGCAGAGGATGGCCTTGTCTGGCATCAGTGGGAGGGGAGGCCCTTGGTCCTGTGAAGGCTCGATGCTTCAGTGTAGGAGAATGCCATGGCAGGTAGGCAGGAGTCGGTAGGAGAGCACCCTCATAGAAGCAGGGGGAGGACAATATGATAGGGGGTTTCCTGAGGCGAAACCAGGAAAGGGGAGACCATTTGATAATGTAAATAAAGGAAATATCCAATTAAAAAAAGAGAAAAAAAATCCCAAAAATATCTATTTTAAAATTTGTTCTAGTTCTTATGATATCCAAGATGACTAAGATATTTGTGGGCTGGGGGATCAATATACAGGGAAAGTATAAACCTCTGCGGCTTGTTGAATAAATTATTATAAAATAAAAATTACTGTTTTAATCAGAAAAAAAATTCTAAGTAGATTGACTCAAAGATTCACTTCTTTAGGCTTTCTTTTCTTAATATTTTTGCATGTATCTTACATAGGATTAGCTGGTATGTTAGTAGATTGACTCAAAGATTCACTTCTTTAGGCTTTCTTTTCTTAATATTTTTGCATGTATCTTACATAGGATTAGCTGGTATGTTGCACTTTTTGGATAACTAATTATTTTACTTACAAGCTACATGATAAATTATGAATTCAGACTAAAAGTGATGGCTTACAATTAGTATACACACAGACACTTTTTTCTGAAATGTAATCATAATTATGCTTCCATAAACAGCATTATTTTTTCATTGATTTATTTATCTTTATTATATAGGAAGATGATCATTTTTCACACATGATAGCTATTATTTCAAACTTTTCTCTTTAATTAGTATCTAGATGACATAAAGGAAGTGAGATACTCCATGAGTTTTAGTTCCCAGATATTGTTACATAACACAGACATTTCCAGGACTTACTTGTAATAAAACCTTCATAGGTTTTCAGAAGGCAATGAACTCAGTCTTACTCTTCTTTTTCCAACCTGTTGAGCTTTTCTATAAGTACCAAAGTACAAGGAGGAGAAAAGTCTCTCACTTTCTTCATGTTGTCCAGATATGAATCTCTGTATTAATTAATATGCACTGCGAGAAGTTTCTCTGACCAGGAGTGTATGATTCATTTAGCAGAAAAATAGTAGTAGGTTTTGTGGCAGGTTCCATGAGCTATCTAGTTTTAGCTTCTTGACCGCATTAGCAGTTATCAAATTTTGGGTTAAATTTAGTGTTATTTAAAACTTAAATGAATCTTGCTCCATATTCAGATAAGTGATCCTTTTTCCAATTTTGTGTTCTTTACACATTGTTACTTGTTTTCCTGTTTCTTAGGCCACATTCTCTTCTTGAACATTCTTTCCAAATAATGTTCATACTTCCATTGAAAAAGATAATCCCTTTTCTTCACAGAATCATAAGTGTTCCTTTTAGAAACTCAGCTACATGAGTATTTAGCCAATGATTCTAGGCTTTCATGGGAGATTCTTGACTTGTCTTCTACAAAACCCAGAAATATTCCTCAGTGCAGGATCTTTCTTTTGTTAGTATTCATTCATCTTGTTTGTACTGTAGATAAAATGCATTCATGTAATTTCTTTCCCTGTGTCTCTTTTATCATCTTCAGATTGGTGTCAAGATAATGCTTCAATGTCCTCCAGTAGAGCTATTGTAAGATATTTATTATGTACTCAGAGAAAGTAAGAGTGACCCATTAAATTATTATACAACATGAAGGCAACACTACCTAGATTTCAAAACAAGGCTTGGGGACTTGTTGTTTATGTCTTTCTGCAATTGTTGCTTGGAAAATTTATTAAATATTCAATTCGTACAATGAAGTCTCCTGCTTTTAGTAGTATTGTTTGTTTTATAATGCCAGACTTTTCTGAACATCTTTCAGTAATAAAAAGTTGTACTTGGTTTCCAATGAATGATCCTCAGTTTTAAGCACATAAATCACTTGGGATATTTTACAAAATAAATTTCAACTTAATGGGTCTGGAGAGGAGTCTGAAGTTCTTCTAAACAGCTCCTAGCTGGAAGAGACCTCACACTGGAAAAGACATAAAACACTGGGTGGAAGCTTCTAGGGAAATTGAGAATTGCATTATTTTTCAAATGGCACCTACTAGTCTCACTTAAATCTAATTGTTCTGTTTCTCTGGGTTTTTTGTAGATATAAAGTTACAGTATATAAACATTTGTTGCAGTATTAAATCAGTGCCTATTATTTATGAAGGTACTTTACACATATTTAATACAAGTACAATTTCAATTTCAACTGAAAGAAGATCATTTAGAAATGTTCTGCCCACAGTTTTATATGAGATGACATGGTTAAATAACACAGGAGTACCTTGCTTCTGGAAAGCAGTGTCAGGCAAGAAAGCTTTGAATTATTCTGTCTGGAGAAGCAGACCAGAAGGAAAAAAATCAACATTGATTGGCATATTCTGGTAGAAAATATGCCCCTGTCTTCCTCATGACTTCCACATTACCCTTTCTCTATTCATCCCCAGTTATAATTCCAGACTGCCTTCTATTACTTTGAAGATTTCCCTCATTAATGAATAATTGCCCTCATTGCTGTAGCAGAAAAAAATCAACTCTTTAATTGTTGATCTTGCACACAATGCATGTTTCACAATAGGCTGTGACAATTTCTAAGTACAGAATAGGGGCTAATATAAGTAGCCCCAAAAGTCAAATAAATTATTTTAAGTCTATGCTGTCATATGTGTTGCCTTACACATGTGACTAAAATAACTCAAATTTCCATTTTATAGCAAGTCAAGGAAAGAGAGATATTTTCATTCAGTCATATATCATCCTAGGGTATTTTACATTATTCTTCTTTGAAAATCAGAACTCAGGTATTTCCCTCTGCCTTATGCCCTGTGCTTCCATTCCATCACCCTCTTTCTGTCCCATCTCTATGTACTGAAATAGATTTCTTTATTTCTGCACTGTACAAGATATTTTCTTTTTATGCTCACATTTCTTAATGCTGCTGCATCATGGTTAGCTATACCTAGGTATGGGGGTGAGATTCTCCCTATCATTTAGTCATCAGTTGGAATTCTTTGTGCATTAGTTCTCTGTGAACTTTCTACAATATATATTTAATTATATTTACATTTCTCCTTAACTCTTCTGAGATCCAGAACCTTGTCTACACACCTACCTTTGAGTCCTTTTTAAATAACCAATTGAGTCCAGCTTCTTCTCTCCACATACTGTTGGATGAAATGGAAATTCCTGGTTTCTTTAACAACTCAGGTGTGTCACATGAAGCTTTTCTGGAAGCTGTCTTGTAACATGATGAAAAGGCATATGGTGTTTTGCTAGAAACAAACACTTTAAAGAATTCATGATGTTTAGAAAAAATATAGATGGAACTCCACAAACAGTGAAAGGACACTCTTCCATTGCTATACCATGCAAGACATTGCTAGCCTTCACTGTTTTTCACTTCACAGAGAGAAATGCACAAATGAACTTCTCATGGTATTCAGGCTGATTCCGGTCTCCACTCTCTGACTTATGGCAATTTGTTGAAGCCTTGCTCTTTCTGCTGCATGGTGGTGCCATTACTAATTCATGTTTGGTGTTTCCTATTAAACCAGACTGCTTGTATGCTGACAAGGAAGAATGGAATTTCTTCAAGAAACTACTTCTAAACAGATCTGCTATACCATTTTTCTATTAATCTTCTTTCCCCACTACCTCTGGTTGGTGAGCTAGAAGGGAGGTTGAAGAATTTAAGACCCCTAGATACAGTATGTTTTGAAAGAAAATATAAGCCTACATTTGCATGTTTTAACTTCCAATGGAGGGTGACCTAAATACCAGAAGACAAAATCCTTCTCCCTCTCCCTGCAGCTAACAGTTGTCAATAGCTTCTAAGACAGACATGGGTGGAACTTTATGTCCACATCCCATTTACGTGCTTGAATCTTCTGTGGTTTGACATTTTAAGCAGCCCCAGAATAGAATGACTGAAAAAGATAACAGGAACTGAATACTGGAGCTTTTGTTCCATCTTAGAGGGAGCCATTTTTGGTCAGATTACTACTGTGGCCACTGCAATGTTTTCATATTTCATAAATTTTCAAAAAACATTGAATATATTTTTTTCTTTGATGGTCAATTTTGTATGTTAATGCCTAATTCAAAATTGGAATAAATCGATGTTACAATCAACCACTTGGCTAGGTATGGTTTTCTTCAGTTCATGACTTTATGAAGAGAACAGGATTTGAAGTGTGAAGTAGTAGAAAGTGAAGTGTACCTACTTCTTTCTAATTTGTCTTTTGTGGTAACTGAATGAAATATTGTGAACATTAGATAACCATATATCATTTCTATAACTCTATACAGTTCATATAGGGTTAGCTGGTGTTTTTATATGCTACCATGTATGTTGAAATGGGTTGGAAGTGACAGAATTATGAGTTACAAGCATATCATGTAGAAATTAAGGCACAGACCCAAATATTCATTTAGTAGCTTGTAAAACCTATAAAATTATGTCTGAAAAGTGAAAATGAAACTCTATTTATGTCATAGATTTATGTTGAAATGAAATGAACATATTACATTTTTTTCAGTGAAGTTTGTATTAAGTATACAATAAATGTTCATGGAAGTTAGTGGATAAAGGAAAAAGACAGCATATAACTAGTGTGACTTCCCATCAGACAAGAAAAACATATCATTCTAAAGAACAGAGAAAACTGGAAAGGAAGGGTAACAGACAAGAAATCGTATTACAAAACTTGCCAATTATCCTGAGGAACATTAATGTTCATTTTCTGCTGAGACAGCTTTTATGTTAATTAGCAATCTTCATGCATATAATGAAAAGCCTTTCTCATGTCTACATATTTGTACCTGACAACTGCTAAAATTTAAACTTAAAATTTCAGTGTCTACACATTCTTAATTTTTCGTGTTTGGGTCCACTGTGGAGTTTACAAAATGTTTTCAATAATTACTTTGGTATAAAAAGTAAATGTATATTATTACTAAAAGTCTCTTGAACAAAAGTATATACCATATACAACAAAATTTTAAAGTGAAATATTTTCAATAGTTGAGTTTCACTAAGTTAAACAATGCAATTTCCTTCACTTTGGTATTTCTTAGTCTCAGTATTCACATAAAACAAGTTTGCAACAAAGTATCACAGAATATGAAATCTATTATAGATTGCTAAAAATTTTTATTGGTTATTTTATTTCTTAACATTTCAAATGTTGTCCCCATTCCCAGTTCGGCTCCACAAACCCCCATACCCCTCTCCCCCCTCACCCTTTGCCTTTATGATGGTGCTCCTCCACCCACCCAGCCACACCTGCCGCACTGCCCTAGCATCCCCCTCTGCTGAGACATCAAGCCTCCACAGGACCAAGGGTCTCCCCTCCCACTGATACCAGATAAAACCATCCTCTGATACATATCCAAGCTGGAGCCATGGCTCCTTACATGTGTATGCTTTGGTTGGGGGCTTAGTCTCTGGGAGCTCTGGGAGGTCTGGTTAATTGATAATTGTTGTTCTTCCTATGGGGTTACAATCCCCTTCAGCTCCTTCAGTCATATCCTATCTCTTCCACTGGGGTACCCAAGTTCAACCAAATGGTTGGCTGCAAGCATCCACATCTATACTGGCCAGGCTCTAGCACAGCCTCTCAGGGCCAGCTATACCAGGTTCCTGTCAGCAAGTGCTTCTTGGTACCTGCAAGTATCTGGAAAGAGCCACTAAATTAGGCTTGATGTATTTAAATGCTTTCTCTTGGGTGTCAACTGAAAATATATAAAAATTACATATGAACAAATAAAGGTCATTAGTGAAAAATACCAGAGTATTTAACTGGTTGATAATAAAATCAGTAAGAAAGTTTTAAGTACCTTCTATAAGTCTGCTAAGGATGCCATCATAATATTTTCTCCTAGTCTCATGTTTTGGTGTTAATCTAGGATGGGTAAATCATGTGTGATTGATCATGGATTAGCTTTTGGTTTATATGCCTTTGAGGGCATATCATACACATAAACATCTGAGTATTACATAGCAATAAGAAATTACTAGAGGAAAGAAAAATTACATAAAACTTATATTCTACGAAACACAATGCTGAAATTTTAATGTATCATATAATAGTGATAAGCCCTGCGGACATGATAGTAAGTGAAATAGAGAAATAAACCAGAAACAAGAAGACACAGGTTGTAGAATTCCAGTGGTGTGTGGTACATGGATTGTGCAGCTGCATAGATAGAGAATACAGAGTGTTCTAGGGTCTCAGGTCTAGCAAAAGGAAGGTGATGGGAGCTAAAAGGCAAAGAATTTAAGTTAGGGAAGATGATTACTTTATGAAGACAACTGTTAATCAAAGATGTCAATCAATTAGAATGTCACTAATAGTAAGTAGTTCTACAATTCCAAATATATTACATCTTTATTTGGATGCTATATATACTTTATTCTAATACAGATTTCTTTGTGGTTTCTATTTTACTACTTGTGTGGACATGGAAAATCTGAGGAGGCCTCAATCCTACATCAAGAACTACAGTTAACTAAGGAATTCTGGGAGTTGTAGAAATAGTTTTCCCCAGGGGAAAAGCACAAGAATTGGTTATCCGAATACCAAGTATTTGAAAAAGAGCAACAGAGGTTATATGAGATGGTTTGGAGGGAGAAAAGATACCGAAAATTATGTTATAATGAACCCCCCAAAATGAAAGAAAACATTAAAAGTTATATCCCAATGCTGGTATGTTTAATACAAGATAAAAGGTAAACAAGAAAAGGAAATTCATTTTCCATATTTGATATGACTTAAAAAGGAAAAGCTAGTGTTTGCCTTCTAGAAAATAAAGAAAATTTAAAAAAATGTTTTTTTTTTTTAAAGTAGCTAAATTTGAGCATGGAATCCAGCTAATATGCAGCATTTCTTCATTTTCTATGCCTCCAGGTTGCTGCCTTGATCTCCTGCCTTGACTTCCCTTGATAACGGACTATATGCTGTACAATAAAATAAATGCTAATCTCCTTAAATTGCTTTTCATCATGATGCCAACTGTACCAACAATAAGCAGACAGTATATACATAAACTACAAGAATCTACAAATTCATAATTTTCTAGATGTTTAATTAATAAAAATGTGTGTTACACTAAGTATACTTAGGCTTATGCTTACAGTGTCAAATCAGATCATCACTATTCATTCTTATTTAAATGTAAAATTATTGAGTTAAATTTTTAAAAATTGAATATAATATTAAAAAAATAACTTTAAATTTCACATGATAGTAGGATGAAAACATACACAATGAAGAAGATCTTCAAGCAAAACATACAGGTATAAAATCACAGCCAAGTATTTCTTCAAAAAGTTTCCTGTGTTTTATTTTATTTTAAAGAAATTTCCTTTTTCAATACCCATTTCCAATTCTACATTTCTGTCCTTAAAGTGAACTACTCCATTCTACCCAGGATGATGCTTCTTTATTCATGATAGTTATCCGTGTTATATTTTATAAAATACTTAAGCAAATAAACTCCTTAGCTCCAAATATTTCAGTTCTGAAAGAATATGCATATGTATAACATGTTATCTATACATGATTTTGGTGTATAAAATAGTATGTAGCTAGACATTGAAATTCACATTAAATGGTGAAAATGGTCACTAGTCAGTCCTGTATACTTGTACAAAATTGGTTCCATTTCTGCTATCCTTCCAAGCTTCTGAAATCAAAATCGAGAGATGCTTAATGCCTTCTATAACATGACACAGGTGAACCAGCCAAATGGCTCAGTGAGATATGCAGCTCAGCCTAACACCCAGAGTGATCCATTGAACACATAGTAGACAGAAAGAAAGAAAGAAGTCCAGCTAGTTTTCCTCTAATATCCGAAAGCTCACTATGGTGTGTGTGTGTGTGTGTGTGTGTGTGTGTGTGTGTGTGTGTGTCTGTGTGTGTGTGTGTGTGTGTGTTTATGTGTGTGTGTGTGTATACATGCACATTTGTGGACACACAAAAATAAATAAAACAACTAAATGTAATTAAAACATTTAAACATAATGAAAAATCAAATGACCTTTGTGATTGTATATAACAGCAAACATTTGATTATATAAACATTAAATATTTAGATTATTTACAACAAGACAGTACAAGTGCTATACAAATAATTGTAATACAAAAACATTTATAGATCAATGGCATGAAGAAATAACTCTACATATTCTGTATAGAAGCACATTTTTTTAATCTTCAGATAAAATACAAAACCCATACTTGAAAGATGTCTGTCTGTACTTGGTTTCCCAATTCTACGTGATTAATATCAATAGAGTAAAATAAAGACACTTAATAAAAATCCATCTTACTATTATCAAAGAACCTATTAGTCCTTAGTTTCTAATTTCTTGGACAAGTACACAGGAACATCTAAAATTACAGGTTCATTATTCCAGAGCAACTAAAAAGCCTTTTAATGTAAGTTCTCCTGTTTTACATCTCCCTAAACCATGTTATCTTTATTATGTTCTATGAGGAAATTGAAGGTGCGAATTGTGGAATACTGCTCTTAGCATCACAGACCCATCAGTGGATCTCCAGAGAGAATGTGTCCTTGTAAACGCCACGCCAACCATTCTTTAGACAGGTCATCAATCCTCTACATATAATTAAAGATAACATGCCCTTTCATGATCACAAAACTTACAAAACTTTTACCATTGACAATTAAAATACAATTTAAAAAAAAAAAAAAAAACCTTACTTGCACGTGTTTGATTTTTTTTTCCACAATAATGTAGTGGCAAAGACAATATACTGATGATAATCTCTCTTTATTTGAAAGAAGCTTTTGTTTTCACACAAAGCTCATCGACCCACTAGGACAGCACTGGAGTAGGAAGAGAGACCTATTGAAATGTATGGGAACAAGTTTCAAGTGTGGAGACAGACAATGTCAATAAAGGGATTAAAGAAAAGGCAAACAGGCACTCCTCACCACAGCCAGAATCACTGATGAATCAAATGACTGAGGACATCTAAGCAGAAAAGATGCTTCAGGTGGGATCCTTCCCAAGATGTGACTGCAAGAAACATATTGCCAGAAACAAAGCTGTGTGGCAAACAATTGTTTTAAAAGACAATGTGATTTATTCATATGTATTTTCACTTGGATGTTTTCTGGATTGTTGGACTTATAAATAAAATATTAGTTGGAAGATTTTACATTGGGAATTCATCTTATAACATACTGCTTTAGAACTGTGATAGTTAATATCGTATTACAACTGGACTGAACCATTGACAGTGCAGATAATTTTTCAAAGCTTATTTTCAAATGTGTCTATTAGGATATTTTGCGAATGTTATAATATTTGTATGGATGGACAAAATGAGGTAGATGTTCAGTATGAATATTCATCCAAATGAAGAGGAGGCAGAATTCCCCTGTCTGCAGAAAGTGAGGTGAACTGAGGTGAAACCATCTCCTCTTTTCCATGGGCTGTCCTGGTCATCAGTACTTTTGTTTTCAGGTTCTGGAATCAGATTGGAGTATTAACCAGATTCCTTCTTGGATGATGTCTTAGAGTTTTACTGCTGTGAACAGACACCATGACCAAGGGAAGTCTTATAAATGACAACATTTAATTAGGGCTGGCTTACAGGTTCAGAAGTTTAGGCAATTGTCATCAAGGCAGAAGCATGGCAGCATCCAGGCAGGCATGGTGCAGAGAAGCTGAGAGTTCTACATCTTCATCGAAAGGAAGCCAGAAACAGACTGGGCATCCTTGAGCAGCTAGGAGGAAGATCTCCAAACCTACTCCTACAGTGACACACCTTCTAATAGGGCCACTCCCTGAGACGAGCATATGCAAATCATCACAGATGACTAGTAGATAGATTATTTGCCTTATCAGTCACAATATTGTGGGAATCAATGTGTTACAGTAAAACCCCATTTGAATTCTTTTTTTACAGTCCAGTAATTACCCCCTTCCCATCTTCCCTTCCTTAGTTATTCTTTCTATTCCTCTTCCCCTCTGTCTACAAGAGGATGCTCCCCATCTCTTTTCCAGGCCTCTCCACTCCCTGGGGTCTCAAGTCTCTCAAGGGTTAGTCACATTTTTCCCACTATGCACAGACAATGCCCAGTTCTCTGCTGTATATATGTCAGGGGCCTCAGACCAGCCAGCATATGCTTCCTGGTTGGTAGCTCAGTGTCTGATGGATTTCAGGGGTCCAGGTTAGTTGAGACTGCTGGTCTTCCTATGGGGAATCCTCCTTTTTAGCTTCTTCCAGCCTTTCCCTAATCCAACCAAAGGGGTCCCTTAATTCAGTCCATTGATTAGGTATAAGTATCTGCATCTGTCTCAATCAGCTGCTTGTTGGACCTCTTGAAGAACAGCCATGCTACGCTCCTGTCTGGAAGCACACCGTAGAATCAGTAAATAGTGTCAGGCCTTGGAGCCTTCCCTTGAGATGGGCAGGTCACTGGATCACCTTTCTTTCAGTCTCTTCTCCATTTTTGTCCCAGAAGTTCTTTTAAACAGGAACAATTCTGGGTCAGAGTTGTTGACTTTGGGATGGCAACCCCATCCCTCCACTTTGATGTCCTGTCTTTCTACTGAAAGTGGATTCTACAAGTTCCCTCTCCCCACTGTTGGGCATTTCATCTAAGGTCCCTCCCTTTAACTCCTGAGAGTCTCTCACCTCCTTGGTCTCTGGTATTTTCTAGAGGGTTCCCCCACCTCCCACATCCCCAGGTTGAATAACTCCATTCATTTTGCTGGCCCTCAAGGCTTCTATCCTGTACCATCCCCTCATACAAGATCTTTAAATCTCTCAAAAAAGAAATTGAAAAAGACTTCAGAAAATGGAGAGATCTCCCATGCTCATGGATTGGTAGGACCAACATAGTAAAAATGGCCATCCTACCAAAAGCAATCTACAGATTCAACACAATCCCCATCAAAATTCCAACACAATTCTTCAAAGATAAGGAAAGAACAATTTTCAATTTCATATGGAAAAACAAAATTCCTAGGATAGCTTAGCGAAAACAATTCTTAACAATAAAATATCTTCTGTGGAAATCAAGATTTCTGACCTCAAGCTGTACTACAGAGCAATAGTGATAAAAAAAAAATTGCATGGTATTGGTAAAGAAACAGACAGGTTGATCAATGGAAAAGAAGTAAAGACCCAAAAATAAAATGACACACTTATAGACACTTGATCATTGACCAAGAAGCCAAAAATATAAAATGAAACAAAAAAAGTATCTTCACTTAAAGGTACTGGTCTAACAGGCAGCAGTATGTAGAAAAATAAAATAAAACCATATCTGTTACCTTGCTTGCACAAAGCCCAATTCCAAATAGATTAGAGTTCAACATAAAACCAGATACACTCAATCTAATAGAAGAGAAATTGGTGACTGGGGGGAAGGGGAAGGGGATTTCTGAAAAAGAACTCCAATGGTTCAAGCTCTAAAACCAAGACTGATAAACAGGACCTAATGAAACTGAAAAGTTTCTGTAAGATAAAAGACATAATCAATAGGACAAATCTGGGACCTACAGATTGAGAAAATTATCTTCACTAACCCCACAACTGATATAGGGCAAATATCCAAAATATGTAAATAACTCCAAAAGCTAACCTCCAAAATACCAAACAATCCAATAAAATGGGGGTATAGAGCTAAACAGGGAATTGACAACTGATGTATCGTGAATGTCTGAAAAGCACTTAAATGTTCAGCATCCTTAGTCATCAGGGAAATGAAGACCAAAACCACACTGAGATTTTCACCTTACACCAATCAGAATGGCTAAGCTCAAAACTTCAGGTGACAGCACATGTTGGTGAGGATGTGGAGAAAGTGGAACACTTCTCCATTGTTGGTGGGACTGTAAACTGGTACAACCAATCTGTAAATCAGTCTGGGGGTTCCTCAGATAATTGGAAATGGATCTACCTGAAGACCTAGCTATACCACTCTTAGGCATATACCCAAAAGATGCAAGACCATATCACAGGGACACATGCTCCAATATGTTCATAGAGGCCTAATCCATGATAGCCAGAAGCTGGAAACACCCCAGATGTCCCACACTGGAAGACTGGATACAGAAAATGTATAAAATTTACACGAATGAAATACTATTCAGCTATTAAGAATGAGGACATCGTAAGTTTTGCAGCCAAATGGATGTAACTACAAAATATCATCCTGAGTGAGGTAACTCACATACAAAAAGACATGCTTGTATGTACTCATTAGTAAGTGAGCATTATCCAACAATGCACAGAATACCTAGGATAGAATCCACAGATATCAAGAAGGTTAACAGGTGAGATTGAAGCATCCTCACTGGGAGGGAAAAGAAGGCAATCATAGAAGGCTGAGGAAGCAAGGAACCTTCGAGAAAGGGGAAAGGGAGGGAAAAGGAAAATATTCAGAATTCCTTACAGTCTGTTTCTTCAGCAGAGAACCTTGACTAATACAAAACTAGAATCATGAGGAAAAAATACTACTTTAAAATAGACAAAACTTTAAGAAAAAAGAGGACCCCACAGCTAATATGATCTTCAATTTAATAATATTCTTGAAGAGCAAAATCATTTCTCTCACTCTAGTCTAATTGTTAGTTTCACCTTTACTCTTTGTAACATAATTTTTCCTCATAATTGGTAAAGGTCTGCCATTGCTTGCTATAAATGATGCCCCAATACAAAGAAGTCATACCCCGTGTGTTTCTACAGGAAGCAAGTTAATCTTCTGGGAACTTACTTTAATATGTGCCTCTTTGAATGTAACTGAATCATCTGCTCTTTCAAACACCATCCACCTTCAAGAAAATATTGATACCTGTACTGAACACACATGACCATGTAAATGACATAGATTTGGGGAATTCTCACAGAGAGGAAATACTTTATATGTAAATGCCAATTTAAATACTGCATACGCATTTTATAGGAAACTACAAATGATGTGTTAGATATCAACTTGATGACAATATTTAGTATACTTATATTTCAGAGTAAACTTAAGGTACTAAGAAGCAGGTGAGATTTCAAAAGTATATACAGTTTGAGTTAATTCATGTGTAACAGAATAGCAATTTACTTTTTACTTCTCAGAGGAAAAACTAAAACCTAAACTGCGTTAGTTGTCGCTTTATTCATTCATGAATCAGTGTCTGCATGCTTATTCACCTGAATCACTTATTTATTCTGTTTGCTTATCTCAATTTTTAATGAGCACTTAGTGGTACAATAATCACTCTGCTGGCCTAGTAAACATACCTGATGAATTATATAATTGAACATTCCCGTCTGGATTTGTGTTCTGGTGGTATCCTCAACTATACTGATATCTCTATATTGTAAACTGTTTCTTCTATAATGTAAAAAAAAAAAATTACTTCTGTCTTCAAAATATTTAAGCTTTAATTCTGAAAAGTACATAGTTAAATATGGCTGTATATATACACTAATGAATGATTTTATTTCATAAATGTAAATTTAACACATCTCACATAGGAATTATGATAAATTCCTTCATTATCCTAAGATACTTTTAAAGAACTTGTTGTTCTTTGGAGGAAATAAAAACATCTGACAATTGAGTCAACATCAATTTGGACTAAGAGAAATCGGTTGATTTTCTTTCTTTTCCATTCCCCATAATGCTATATCAGTCATCCAGAGATGGCATCGGTTTCAAAACGTAAAGTTTTTAGAACTTATATCACATTAAACATATTCATTATACATTTTAAGCATTTACTAATTAACTAATAAACACATTTATCAAAGGAACTAAGTAAGTGTGATATCATAAAATCAGACAGACAATTCATAATAATGCCCTCAGAAAACTCCAATATCTAGTCCTCGTTTTCTGACTCTGGAATTTCATGATCACTCTAAAGCCAGTAAAGCTGATATTCAATCTTTTTCTTTATTATTTAACTCTAGTCTGATGTTGCAAGAACTGCTATTAAATTTTAAAGCAGTGTATTAAGGTAAAGGATCTATGAATCTCACTGTGGCTTGTCAAAACTAAGCTACAATCATGTTACGGACAGCCTATAAACCATAGGGCATATGAGTTTAGAGATGGGTTTATTTTTATTGCCCTCTTAAAGGGTCTCTCTATCTTGATGCATTTCACATGGTTTGATTACCCTGTGGCCATATGATATATGTTTGGGATACAAACAATAATCCGAATTTGTAAGGTTATTTGTTGCTATTGTCAAAGTTATACTTCTCAGCAAGATATTACCTTTATCTTATAAATAGCACAGAAACAAGAATCAAATAACCGAGTTTTGAGAACTGCTTTTATGTCTCCCAGTTTTGTGACTCTGGTGTGTACATATGTTACATCACATATCTTTTAAGCTATTTGGCTTATTCTTAGTAGTAATGCCATGTCTACAGCATCCTTCTGAAAGCCTGTGGGAATAAAAACACTGCAGCCACACTTGGTATGTGCAATTTCTTTTGCAAAGATTTATGTGGGCATCCTATTGTTTACTTCAAATTAGCCTATTTCCAGATAACTCAGCATCTATTTAAAAAAAAACATAATAATGCTAAGATTACAATGACATGTATTCTTACAGCCTTTTAATAACAAAAGTAGGGGTTTTTGGTTTTGTGTGGTTATTTGTTGTTGTTGTTGTTTGTTTGTTTGTTTTTGGTTTGGGGTTTCTTTTGCCCCGAAAACCCTAGTTTGTATTTTGTGCTGATTACTTGCCTCTTAACCTCATCAAATCTCCTTCACAAGAATACTGACTTCCTCTTCTACCCTGAAAGCTATTCCTGGGCTTAAGTACCACAAAGAGGTTTCCTGTTTAATACAGAAAACAAATGGAAAATATGTTAAACTCTGAAGTTTTCTACTGTAAAATATTTTATCTGTACCTGTTTCTTTTGAACTATTCATACATGCCTACTTTTTAAAGCTTTTGTATTTTGATTTACCTCCTTGGGAATGTACCATGATTTAGTGAATAAGAAACTGGTTTTAATTCAGTATAAATAGTAGAGCAGAGACTGAAGGAAAAGTCAACCAGAGACAGCTCCATCTGGGGATTTATCCCACGTGCAGCCACCAAACCCAGTCACTATTACTGATGCCACAAAATGCTTGTTGACAGGAGCCTGATATAGCTGTCTCCTGAGAGGCTCTGCCAGAGCCTTACAGATGTGAATGCTTGCAGCAAACCATCTAACTGAGCATGGAGACCCCAATGGAAGGGTTGGGGGAAGGACTGAAGAAGATGAAGGGTTTGCAACCTCATAGGAAGAACAACAATATCAACCAACCAGATTCCCCAGAGCTCCCAAGGACTGTATCACTAACCAAAGAGTACACACGGAGGGACCCATGGCTCCAGCCGCATATATAGGAGAGGATGGCCTTGTCAGACATCGATGGGAGGAGAGGCCTTGTGATGGCTCAATATCCCACTCTAGGGGAGTGCCAGGGCGGGAAGTGGGTGGGAAGGTGAGGAAGCACCCTCATAGAAGCAAGAGGAGGAGGAGGAGGGGATGGGGGTTTCCGGAGTGGAAACCGGGAAAGCGGATAACATTTGAAATGTAAATAAAGAAAATATCCAATGAAAAAGATGAAATAATCTACCAGAAAATGACTTGAGGGTAAGATATAATTCGATATTAGCTTGTTCCTGTGTTAAAGCCCAAATATTAGGCTTTATAAATAATAAATTCATCAGGGTTCATTAAGTTTTTAACACTCAGCTTAGTTTAAAACAGGTATGCAGCAAATGTCTATGCTATGGATAGAACAATTTCTCTCCAAGTTTCTTAGTTGAACTAAAACCCAGGACAGCTGCCTTTGGACACGGATCATTAAAGGAGATAAGATAGGGCTAAGTGAGATAGTGATTGCTGAATTCAGTACAATTCAATACAATTAGTGTTGTTGCAAGAAAAGGAAAAGACACAGGATGCAGGAGTATAAAAGAAAACACAAACGAATCAACAGTGAGAGCTCTCTACATACAAACAGGAAGAGAGGCCTCACCAGATAAGCACTTTATTTGTACCTTAACTTGGTCTTGCAGAGTCCAGGACTTAAAGAAGCCACTGTATCATTTTAAGCTCATACAGAAAAACTAAGTAATCTTTCTAGGTTTCACAATAGGTTTTCATCAAAATTATCAAATAACATTAACTAGTTTATTGTTTTGTTGAAATTATTTCAGTCCCGAGTTTGATTGTTTCATGCCTTCTACTCCTCTCGGGTGTATTTGCTTCTTTTTGTTCTAGAGCTTTCAGGTGTGCTGTCAAGCTGCAAAGGTATGCTCTCTCCAATTTCTTTTTGTAGACACTTAGAGCTATGAGTTTTCCTCTTAGCACTGCTTTCATTGTGTCCCATAAGTTTTGGTATGATGTGTCTTTATTTTCATTAAATTCTAAAAAGGTCTTTAATTTCTTTCTTTATTCCTGCCCTGACCATTCAGCTTCCATGAGTATGTGGTCTTTGTCGTTTTTGTTGTTATTGAAGATCAGTCTTGGTCCGTGATGATCTGATAGGATGCATGTGATTATTTCAATCTTTTTGTATCTGTTGAGGCCTGTTTTGTGACCAATCATATGGTCAGTTTTGGAGAAGGTACCATGAGGTGCTGAGAAGAAGGCATATTCTTTCATTTTAGGATGAAATGTTCTATAGATATCTGTTAAATCCATTTAGTTCATAACTTCTGTTAGTTTCACTGTATCTCTGTTTAGTTTTTAAGAGTGGTGTGTTGAAGTCTCCTACTATTATTGTGCAAGTGTGTTTCAAGATTTAGTAAAGTTTCTTTTATGAATGTGGGTGCCCTTGCATGAGCATAGATTTCAGAATTGAGAGTTCATCTTGGTAGATTTTTCCTTTGATGAGTATAAAGTGTCCTTCCTTATCATTTTTGATGACTTTCAGTTGAAAGTTGATTTTATTCTGTATTAGAATGGCTATTCCAGCTTGTTTCTTGGGACCATGCAGCAATTCTTTTATTTTTCAGGGTTGCCAAAGAGATTTTTAGATTTTTTTTATTGGTTATATTATTTATTTGCATTTCAAATGTTATCCCCTTCCCCATTTCCCTTCTGGAAATCCCATTTTAGAAACATTTTAGAACAAGACAAAGACATTTTAGAAACAGTGGTCTGGTTGTGCATATATAGATATTTTTCTCTTTATACATGTTTTCTTTATGCTTGCAATTGTGTTTGAAAGTGATGTCATGTATCTGCGAATTTAACTACACAGCTTTGTCTCCATTGGGTCACACATGCATGCCCACCCAGGAGCTGTCTGGATTGGGGAATGGAAGAAACACACACACACACACACACACACACACACACACACACACACACACACACCAGTTAATTTTAAAATGCTTTGGCTTGCTCAAAGGTTGGTGCAATTCTAATCCTCCCTCCTGTAATCCTGGCTTAAAGCTCTTGCCCTCTAATTCTTATTTTATCTTTGTTTCCATGGCTCCTTCTTGGAGGGTCCCTAGTCTTTGCTGCCCAAGATGTCAGGCTTCTAGGCAGCCCTTTTGGGGGCTGCATTTCTTCTCACCTACATTTTGGATGATTTTCCTTCTGCAGCTCTAAATCTGATCCCTCTCCCTCCTAATCATAAGGATTCTCCCTTCCTCTTTCTAGTTCCTAGTCCTCACAATCTAAAGGTTCTGTCCCTCCCTCTCCATCCAGCCACTGCCTCTTTATTGATCAATCAAAACACAATTGGGGATAAGGATCTTCAGCATTTGGACACTCAAATTTCTGATTAATTCAAAGCATTAGAACCATTCCCCAACAATGCCATACTGAGGAGCAGAAAATGTGACAAATTAGAGAATGATTTGACAAAATGAATCAGATAGGATATATCCAACTCTCACTAAAACAGTATAAGAGAAAGAAGCTACTGAAGAACAGATCAATGGAAGAACAGAGAGTTGAATCAGTTCAGTCAGTGCAGCTTGTGTGGGAGACTGATTCAGTTGAGTTCATCATTAATATGGTTCCGTTTGTGTAGTCTGAATATGGTCAGCAGAGGCAGTTGAAACAAAAGAATAAGGAGCCCGAAGATTAGAACAAATTACCAGAGTTAGTTTGTGGCCAAGCAGAGCAATTCAGTAAGAAGCCAAGAGATGTCTGATTAAATCAATTATCTTGGGGAGGAGTTTGGCCTGAACAGCTGAGTTGAGCCAGCCAGTCAGAATACAGAGAGAACTAGAAAATATGAGTTCATTCAGGAGTATACCTTCGAGAAGGCAATTACACCTGGAGAATAAAAGTTACTTTACAGATCATGTATTTCTTCCTCCAAGTTCTTCCCAGATCCTCCTACCCTTGATATCAGCTAAACCATATGCCCTTTCTCACTGCCTATAAACTAAATGATTCTTTATAGCCTGCAGTTTATTTACAGTTTTATATCATCAATTCAAAGTTGAACTATATATTTTACCTCCTTATTGATGTGTTTGACTCCTTTAAATAAACTTTTGTTAAGATTCTTGAATCAAATTTACTCATAATTTTAATTTGCTTCATTGCCTAGGACATCTGACTATTGAGTAAGATGTCTTATATTAATCTATATTTAATTCAAATAAACTAATCTTGTGCTTTCCTTTGAAATTAAATTAAAATAAATTAAAACATTTTGGTGCAAAATTGAAATAAGATAAAATAAAAACATAAACCCTACAAAATACAAAACAACTAATAAAGGCAAAAACCATACAAAATACACAGCCATAAAAACTATAACAGATTTGATCCTGAGTATTTTGTTCCCCTATCGAAGAAGGACTGAAACACCCACACTTTGGTCTTCCTTCTTTTTGAGCTTCATGTGGTCTGTGAATTGCTCGCAGCCAACCATTGGACTGAGCATGGGGTCCCCAATGGAGTCCCCAGTGAAGGAGTTAGAGAAAGGACTGAAGGAACTAAAGGGTTTGCAACCCCATAGGGAAAACAATAATATCAACCAACCAGACCCCCCCACCCAGAGCTCCCAGGGACTAAACCACCAACCAAGGAGTACCCATGGAGGGACCTATGGATCCACTACATATATAGCAAAGGATGGCCTTGTCGGACATCAGTGGAAAGGGAGGCCCTTATCATGTGAAAGCTCTATGCCCCAGTGTAGGGAAATTCCAGGGCGGGAGGCAGGAGTGTGTGTGGGTGGGTGGGTGGGGAACACCCTCATAGAAAGCAGGGGAGGAGGGATAGAATAGGAGGATTGGGGTGTAGGAAAGCAATAACATTTGAAATGTAAATAAGGAAAACAGCCAATTAAAAAAATATAACAGAAATAAAAATATGCAACCAAAGAACCAATAAGACAAAAGAAACTCCAAACAAAACAAAATGAGGCAAGATCTACATAAGTACTGTAGAGTCTATCTTATATTGCCCAACTACCTGGAAATTTGGTTGATATACCCAGTACGACTCCATTGGAGAAAACTATTTTTTTGAAAGTACGTATCAGCTTCCATAGTTTCTTGATTAATGGTGAGAAACCATGTCCAATTCTTTATCAGCACTGAGAACCGTCTGGCTTGATTTTGTGCATGTTCTGTATATATTGCTATATTTTCTACAAGTTCATATGTACATCCCTATCTCCGATTCTTTCTGGGATTTTGTTGTTGTTGTTTTGTTTTGTCTTGTTTTTATTTGTTTGCTTTCTTGCTTTTTTTGTTTGTTTTTATAAACTGGTTCTTACAAGCTGATTACTCCTATTCTGTATATATCCCTGAGCCCTAAGGGGAGAAGCTTGATAAATATATCCTACTTAAGACTAAGCATTTCAAACTCTCTAAGTCTCTACATTGCCTTGTTGTGGGTCTCTGTGTTAGTTTCCATACACATAATAAGCTTTTCTGATAATGGTGAAACAAGGCATTGAAATACAGGTACATAAGAATGCCAATGGGAGTCAATTTATGACTAAGTTCCTTAAACAGAACAAAAGTATTTGGTTTACTCCCCCCTCCAAGGGCCATGACCTTAGTCCCTATCCATCCAGTCTCAGGTATTTGGCCTCCATACCAGTGTCAGGCATGGTTTTTGGCTCAGGGTGTGAGCTTTTAGTTCAACCATAGAATGGTTAGATATTGTCTGACCATATGTCACAGGCCAGTCAGTCTTGTAGATTATAGAATTTGTAGCTGGTTTAATAATTATCTCCTCTGCCAGTATGCAGAGTACCTTCCAGTACAACAAATGCTAGTCAGTGGGAGTAAAGCCTATAGGTGGGCACAAACTTGCCTTCTTCCAGTTTCAGGGAGATATATAAGTATTGTCTTCAGCAATAAGACATTGCCAACCATTTCTGCAGAGCAAATAATAGGCTTGGCAAGGCCTGTGATGCTTGGTGTTTTCCATGAGGCCCCATTATTCAAAGACTAAAGATATAAGCCATTCCTGGAACTGGAGGTTTGTTTCACTTGGTAGTATGTCTATATGGGATTTCTCTCCCTCATTATTTGGTGGTAATATATAAATTTCTTTCATATATGTATATAATCTATGAAACTTCTAGAGTGTTAGATTTCCATAGGGCTTCTCAAATACTCCTTAATGGTGTTCCTCCCATATTTCTTCTCATCTCTTTTCCATACCATCCCAAATTAATCATTTCATGCCAGTCTTCCGATTCCTGTATCACCATAGCAATGTTTTATTTACCATCTCTTGAGGGACGCTCTACTCCCCAGTAGTCCCTTAGTAGGTACCTCACCTCTGTGGTTGTTTGGGTCATAGCATATACATACATAAAAGGCTTAAAAACTATCATTCACATATACGCAAATATACACCATATTTTTTCATTTTAGATCTGAGTTATCTCATTCAAGATGATTTTCTCTAGCTCCATTTATTTACCTGCAAATTTCAGTGTCATTTTCCTTAACAGCTGAATATTCCAATGCACAACTTATTACCTATTCATCAGTTGATGAACATCTAGGCTGTTTCAATTTCTGGCTATTCTGAATAAAGCAGCAATGAGTATGGATGAGAAGTATCTCTGTAGGAGAACCTAGAGATCTTTGGGTATATGTCCCAGAATAGTATTGTGGCGTCATGTGGTAGTTTGGATCACATCTTACTAAGGTATGGCCAGCCAGATTTTTATAATGGCTGTACACATTTTAAATAAAGAAAAAATGATATGGTACATGAATATTTTTCTTGCCTCTTCAGTGATTATATTTACTTTATAAATAAATAAAATAATCTTCTAAGGAGATTTTGAGCTTACTATTTTCAAGAATTTCTTCAATAGAACAACTGCCTTCTTCTGCGAATATCTGTCCTTGAGAATCCATTTCCACACTGTCCCTGAGTAGACTTTGGCAAGCTTGCCTGAAAGAAAAATTAAGCATATTTTAATTTTATAGATGTTTAATGGATTTATGTTGAGTCTTATCCAGGCCTTAGTCAAATATTAATACTTACTTTTTAAAATAAAAAAAATTGAGTAATGACAGCATTTAACAGACTCAGTATCAAAATAAACCTAATCCTTGAAAGACAACACTTTTGGGTAAACAGTATTTTGGGTTGGGGTGACTATTATTCTGTGAATCAGCTGATGTATGCTTTCTTTGTTTGTTTGGTTTTAGTTGGTTGGTTTGGTTTAATTTTTAGGCATGTTGTCGATAAGGCTTAGGTGGCTTCAAATTCATTACATAGCCAAAAAAGTCCTTCAATTTATGAATCTCCAGAATCCTTATGCAATGACCAATATTACAGCATGTCTCTTCACTGCAACAGGGCTCAACCATTATTGAAGTGTAACTGGATACTATCCATGTATACAAATAGTGTTTCAATGAAGAAGGTAGTTATGAACAAAATGCAATCAGTGAAATATTTTTGAAGGTGCATTTTTATTCCTGTATAAATAAGGATTGCTGGCATGTGCAGAGTACAATAGTAGTATCTGGGAAATCTTACTGCTTAAAAACTTGTTTATGAATAAAAAGAGGTCTTTAAAATACATTTGGGGTCACATGAGCATTTGCTTGAAATACAGGTGCTTTTATGAATTTTATTGGGCTTAATTGAAGAGTTCAATAAATTTAGATCCTGAGGAAATCATTGAAAAGGTGATTGATAATGGTAATAATTTGTTGAACGCAGTGAAGATCTGTAATTAGCTAAGTCTATGGATATCTTGGGACAACAAACACAATTATGACAGTGGTTACATAGCCTCAAAGGCAAACAACTGGATATTAAATGAAACATGTAGTCAATTATCCAAGAAAGATTTACATGAAGGTAAACATCATTGCAACAAGATAAAATATTAACTTTTACTTGCAATGTCTGTGCTTAGGAGTTTCATTATTATGGAGACTCTAGCACAGAGTTGAGAATGAGGGAGCAGACTTTTGATACCATCACTTAAAACTGATCTGTCAAATAGCTCTTAGTGCTATCCACAATGTAGGCAGAAAATTCATCAATATTCTGATTAGTAGATAGATCAAAGTCATTCAATACTTGTATTTCCATCATGAGTTACAAATGGATTTTCTCATTGTCATTATTTACTGTTCAGCCTTCTCTATGAGAGAACACATGAGGAATATCAAGAAATTGAGGGACAGAGCATTATAAAGCAAGTAAATGCAAGTGGTAACTTAAAAGTTTCTGTGACCTTATTTGTAATGTAATTTGTATAAAGCATATAGGGAGACTGTGTGCCAGAATATATATAAAGTGCAAACACAGAAACAAATATCAATATAAAGATATAAACTATGCAGGGTTAGAGAAAGATAAAATCACTAAAACAATTGTGGAATTTTACTAGTCAATTATATTCCTATTTATAGTTTCTAAAGCACAGTGTATTTTGAAAATTATGCTAGTTTATACAGACAAAACTTGAAGAATGATTCTTTATAATTCCAGTTCAGAATCAGAATCCAGTCAAGCATCTACTTAAAGAATTCTTTTTAGTACCTGTTTATTCTAAGTTCTAGGTTTCATATTAAACAAGAGAATCTGTCATCAGGAAGTTTCATTCTACACAGCTACAAAATTACATTATTTTTGTAATTAAACACTTAAAGTTTTTTTCTTATTATTATTGTATTTCCTTATTGAATTAGTTATTAAAATTCAGAGTAAAAGTGTATTAACCACGAAAGGCTAAAATACATTTATCAGTTCTCCAATGTCAAGTCTTTTTTTTCATTATATATTTATATAAACTTATACATGTATAGTAACCTATGAATTAAATGTAGTTATATATTTATTTATTTTTCACTTTTTGTTATTAAAACAACAACTGTTTTTCAATAAATGTGAAAGAATCAACGAATGAAAATAAATGATAATGCAATCAACTGAAGTCAAAGGATAGAAAACAAAGAAGATCATACCCATAAACACTGTGACTTTGTGTCTTACATCTATAAGATGCACAGTTGCAAATAAAATGAAGAATGGGGGCTATCATTAATGAAGCTCTACTAACAGGTCCTTACAATAAATTATGAAAATAGTTTAGGGTTTAGAGTTGATGTATATTTTATTTTTAATTAACAGATTGATAAGGGTCATTTTATCCTGTAAAACATCTTCACTTTAGGCAAAACGAACAGAAATATGTTTTTAAAACTACATATAAAACTGAAATGAAAATAATGTGTATATTACATACATCTTTAACAGTCCTCTGAACTTTTAGTAATCTATACAATTTTTGTTAAATTGTCTTAAGTGAGGTTTCATCAACACATGACACTATTGACTATTCCCTCTACCCAGACATTTCTGTGGTTAGTGTCCAGCAGGAACGTGCCTGTTTTTCTTTTCTCTTGCTTTAATATATCACTGATGGCTCCTAATTTGTCTCATCTGCTCTGTTCTCCACTTTTCCTGACTAACAGTGAAATATCCAATAATTTAGTTCTTTCATAGGCCTTCTCGGTGTTTATGTTCCTTCTTTTGGTACTCCATCTACTCTTGGGAGTTTAAAAAGAAATCATATAAAATGGTGTTCATTACTTGTCTCAGCACATAGCTTTTCTCCCAAATTGCCCTGAGAAACTGCATTTTACAAGCAATAGTTGACTATTTGGATCCTTTTTGAATGCTAGTGCTGAGGAAAGATGCTCTGCATCATAAGTGAAGTGCAACTAATACCCTGTCTAGCATCAAACACAAGGCACAGAATGGTGAATAATTTATTTATGTAAAGGGAATATCACCTTAAGCAAATTATCACCATATAAGTACACAGATGTGTTACTAGCAAAACAAAAGGAAGAGTCCTGAGAACTTACCAAAAACACCATGTAGGGGGAAAGATGCAAAATGGATTCTGTGAAAAAGAAGAATATCCAATACTGGGGGTTGTGAAAACCCCATCAGCGTGTCATCAGATCACATACAAGTACATCAACAGACGCAACAGGCAGAGAATACATGACTGTTCAGGAGTTTTCTCTGTTCTTGGTTTCCACTGCTTGTACAACCTACTAGATCACCATTTGTCTGTCTTTCTACTTACTCATTCTTCTAGACCCATCCTGACTCTCATAACCACTTGCTCTATAGTTTTATTTCTTCTTTACATAGCTCTTCTCCATCTAGGCAGTATTAGTCAGCCCATGTTTCAGTTCAGTGCTAATCTGGCCCATGGTTTGATTCTTAGAGACAATTCCCCTGAGATGGTTTATATTTTATCTCACAAAAACTTGTGAGTTTCTTTGCATTTTCAGGTTCACCTCCTATTTCTCCTTCATGTAAGGCCTTTTGTAACCAACTCCTTACCCTCTTTAACTCTTTGTAGTCATTGAATTACCTAAACAACACACACACACACACACACACACACACACACACACATATTATATATATCATAGTTATATTTTTTGTATGATGCATAATGTGGATCTGAAAGTTAACATAATAATTGTGATCCCACTACAGCTGTTTGTAATAACCATTTATGGAGGAAAATCAGGATTTATTGGTATATTTCAGGCAAAAAAGACATCTCATATTTATTCTTATTTAATTAATTATGATATCATGTGTTTTAGTCAATGTTGTATTGCTGTAAAAAGACACCATTACCATGGCAACTATATCTAAGCAAATTTAACTGGGGTTGGTTTACAAATCTTAAGAGTTGGTCTACCAGTAGCATGGCAAGAGAATGGTACCATATATATAACATGGTACTATAGAAGGACATTCATATTTAGAGGCAACAGGAATAGAGCCACTGGTCCTGGCTTGAGCTTTTCAAACTTCAAAGCCCAGGTCAAGTGACATACTTCTTCCAACTAGACAATGCCACAGCTTTTCCAACTAGACCATACATCCTAATCCTTTTAATGAGTGCCACTTCTGATGACTGAGCACTCAAATATATGAACCCATGGGGCCCGATTCTAATGCATGCCACCACACTATGAAAATACACAAATGTGACATCTATATTTCTGACAACACACTCATGTTATAAATCGTCTAACAAGTAGATAGCGATGAAAATTAGAAACTAATCAAACTCATCTACTCAAATTCTGTAATAGCCTGTGTGAAATCCGTGCATGTTTTTTACTGCAGTTTGTTTTGTAAAACAAGTATCTCTTCAAATATCTTTTTATGAATTCTATTACCAATATTCTATTGTCTTTATCCAAGGTTTAACTTTATGAAATAACTTTAATAACTGGTAATGCCTAACCTTACAATATATTATATTCCTGCCAGTCTACTACTAATATAAAATTTTAACAAATGAACCAAGAAAGCATAATTGCTACTGTTTCATTGTAGTGATACACAGTTACCCAATGAAGGAAGTGAAAGTAATACTTACCATAAATGAAGGTGATATCAATAATGTTAGAATACCAGTGTCAAATACTTGCATTTTCATTAAAGTGTGTGAAGTATGCAAAGGCCATTTTAGTTTTAGGTTAGACACTGGGAATAGAGGATATGTGTGTGCTAAGGAAAAATATAGCAACGAAACATCTAAGGAGACTAGCTGGGCGAAACATATGATTTTAGATTTAGACAAGAATCACAAGATGTCGTGGCCATAAATCTTTGATATAATTTGTAAATTATATTTTCATGCCATTGTGGTAGCCAGACAGAACTAAAATGGTTCTCTGTGCTTGTCTGTTTTATTCCATTTTATGTCTATAAGGCCTGCCCTAGCCTGGGTCCAAATTGACAGATGAGCACTGGAGAGTGATAAATGTTAATACATCTCTTAGCTGATAGTGACTAATGAGCACATCTCTACCTCTTTAAGACAATTTGAAATTTAAAGTGTTTCATTGCTTCTAAGTAGATTTTGCAAAGAAATTAACTAATGTTTTCTCATGGAAAATTACCAATACTAAAAGCCTCCTTACATTTTCATTGTAGATGTAACCAGGATATTTTACTTAATTCCAGTGCCTTATCAAAACACTGCTTCAAATAAAATGTATTTATGAGTTTGAATATTATGCAGGTAAAAGGAATTGATTTAATATGAGTAAAAAGGTAACAAAAATCAAATAATTCAGAGGTCACCATTATACTGATTTTAAAAAATATTATGTTGAATTATAAAAAGTCTTATATTTTATTTAATATTCTACTACATAACAGCATATCCATGAATTAAATCACTAAAAGGACAAAATGTCTGCATGTTAGATCACCTTTTAAGGTAATTGATACCAGCAGATTTAATTCAATTTGTGCTCCTCCTAGTCATCTTTAAAGCAGTAAGTAGATATTGTATAAAAAACAGATGTGCTTAGGAATAAAAATTCCATTAGTATTTTACTTGAATTGCTAGTGTAACAGCTTTAAAAGTGTTTGCTTTCTTCAGTCTGTTATGCTATATGCAATTTTATCTTGGAAGGACTTGCTTGATATCCTCCCATACTCTAGACGTTGTTGTGTTAATCTTCACCTGACTGTGTATTTGAAACAATAGTATAATCTTTTTCAAAGATGTTACCAAACACAAGGACATCTGAGGGTATATAAAAGACGAGACTTTGATGTCAGTAAATACATTAATGTAAATATAACTTATGTCTATTAAATCTTGCTTCATAACATTTAACATTATTATGACCTGTATTTTAAATCCATTGTTTATTTTTGATGTGAGACAAGTAAACATCTTATCAAAATGCCTGTTCATGTCTTCTTACACAATGGATTAAATGCACCCTAGACCTAAGGGCACTTGTGTTCTTACGAGTGAATGTTTTCATACATACTTCATATTCTATACTTTCACTGTCATGCATATGTCCTATTCCTCACATTTTTCTTTACATTTTCACTCATTTCCGTCACATGTTACTTTTTATTATAACCCTATCTTCTCTTTTCTAAGAATTTGGTTTTTTTCAATCCTCACTCCCTCTCTTGAAACCCTGTTGACTGACTGAGCTGGCTTGGTCAAGCTTATTTGGCCATCTAATAAAAACTTAAAAATTAAACACTTCATTTAACTTGAGGATATAAAAGTAGTTCCTAAATCATATTAATACTATTATTTTATGGCTATCTATAATCCTCTAATGATTTAAAAACAACACCATTGATATAGGACTTCTTGATATTGTGCAGTAATAATTGTTATAATGGAAGTAGATATCACGTAATTTTAGGACAAGAATGGGATGTGCTTGTATCTGACGTATTAGTTTGGTTGTTGTATGTTGCATCCCCACTCTTACAAATTCTCTTATCCTAATGACACTTTTAACACCATAAAGATGACTTTTAAATTTCCTTTACAACTTCGCAACTGTAACCTTTCAAACAGGAATGGAAAAATGAAGAAACTAAAGTTAGACAGGAGCTGAGGCATGAGTTTTCAAAGTATAATCAAAATTTCCCTATCTGTTCAAATGCTTATCTAGCACAATTAATTTATCTCGTAAAATGATTTAAACTAAAATAAAGTCCTTATCATTGTTGTCCTAAGAGTTGCATTAATTGAAACCTCCTCATTGCTTAAGTATAAAAGAAGTATTTACTATTATTTAATACATTCATTAATAGTGAGCATAAGCCGGCAGTGGTGGCACACGCCTTTAATCCCAGCACTTGGGAGGCAGAGACAGGCGGATTTCTGCGTTCGAGGCCAGCCTGGTCTACAGAGTGAGTTCCAGGACAGCCAGAGCTATACAGAGAAACCCTGTCTCAAAAAACAAAACAAAACAGAAAAATAGTGAGCATAAAAATAGCATTGCATCATGTAAACTGTGATGCTGCCAGTATCAAAACTGTATGTTCATTGATTCAAAAGAAGGAAAGTGTGGTCCAATAAGACCTCTCATCAGATTAAGTGTTGACTAAGTAAGCCCAATAACCCATGTAAAGATGGAAAGAGATAACCAGATTTCAAAATTGTCCTCTGACATTCTCACACACATCTATGGTCCCAACACATGATAAACACATAAATAAAATTGATATGATATTTAAACATAAAAAGAAATATTTAAAGAAATTTTATACTCCAAATAATCCTTACAGTTTTATATATTGGATATGAAAAATGCAATCTTCTGCCTTTGTTTATCTTTTGCTGTTTTGACAAGAGAATTACTGAAAGGTCTGAAATGATACCTCATTCGATTCCTTTCATTCAATTTCCTTGATGATAACCATGATTATGATATTAATCAGTTTTACATAGTCTGCTCAGTCAGTTTGTACATTTTCAGAGCGATAGCTACACAAACCTTTACCCTATTCTTACTTGGTTTATTAGATTTCCTAGCAAGCTCTTGTAATTGTTTATATGTTTGAGAGACAAACATTTTCCATGTGTGCCTTTGCATTATTTTCTTCTTCTCTAAGTTACCTTTCTGTCTATTAGGTTGCTTTCTGGGCTGTGAAGATTTAAAAATATCAGAGGAGTTTTTGCTTATTCTTGGTGCTCTTATTTTCACAGTTGCAAATTCCTCCTTAACATAAAGATCACAAGTAGATGTCTTACTAACAAGACTTTTATCATTTTAGTGTTTAATATATTTTCAAATGGCCTTTTAGTATAATTACTATCCAGCTTCATTACTTTACATATGGACATGGAGTTATCCAAATGTCAGTTGTGAGAAGGCTGTCAATTTAACTATGTGAACAGTATATCTTTTAATTAACTCTACCTCTGTCTCTGTATCCTCTCTGTTTCCCTGTCTCTTTGTTTCTCTGTCTCTCTGTGTCTATCTCTGTCTGTCTGTCTCTGTCTCTCTGTCTCTCTGTCTCTCTCTCTCTCTCTCTCTCTCTCTTCTCTCTCTCTCTCTCTCTCTCTCTCTCTCTGTGTGTGTGTTTGTGTGTGTGTGTGTGTGTGTCTTTATGCAAGTGTTCTATTCTTTTTATTCTTTTGGTTGTTGTACTTATGGAACCTATTTTAAAAATCAGGAAGAATGATACCCCTCCACGTTACTTTTCTTTCTCAGTATTGTTCAGGCCATTATCATTGCTGGGCTCCTGTTAACAAAGGTATTTTCTATCTGTTTTTATAAGGTGATACTGATAGTTTGTTAGTGGTCAAATTTAAATTGCGGAGCGCTTTTGACTGATTTCCTATTAATAACATAAAGTCTTTCAACCTATGAACACAGATAAATGTTAATTTAATATTAATGTATATTGAATCATCAAAATTGATACTTTTAAACCCAATGTAATCACTACCAAGTAACATTATTCAACAACCAGACCCTCAGAGCTCCCAGGGACTGAAACATCAACCAAAGTATAGACATGGAGGGATCCATGGCTCCAACTGCACATGTAGCAGAGGATGGCCTTATCTGGCATCAATTGGAAGGGAGGCTCTTGATCCTGTGAAGCCTCAATGCCCAGTGTAGAGGAATACTAAGGCAGTGAGATGGGAATGGGTGGATGGGTGGTGGAGCACGCACATAGAAGCAGGGGGAGGGTTAGATGGGGATGTGGAGGGGAAACCTGGAAGAGGAATAACATTTGAAAAGTAAATTTAAAAAATAACCAATAAAAATTAAAAGAAAACATAAGAAATAAATGCTAATGTTCACATGGAAACACAAAAAAACCAACAGAATATAAACAATCTTGATCAACATCAGTCATGACAATTTCACAACACAAGACCCAACTTCAGGTATATATCCAAAATGATCAAAGTCAGCACACAATCAATATGTCTACCTTCCATAATTTTTATGATACTATCACAATAACTTGCTAGCTGCAAGCAGGTAAGTGAACAATAAAATAAATAGTTATATACATTCACATACAAGCACTAGCATGTTATTCAGATGTTAAATATGAAATTCTACCACTTAAAGAAAAGTGAATAGACCTGGAGATGTTCATATAGAAAAAAATTACATCTCCAAGATGATATAATCTTTAAAATAAAATATTTTTATTCAAATCGCATCAAAGGCTATTCACAATTATGTCCAGCCTTCAGGTATTGCCTCAGATAAGGGATGATTAGGATATATATTTTGCATCCAGAAATCACTCACAACTGTCAAATTCAAGATGAGGTGTTTACCTTCATATTCGTGCCAATGATTTAATGTTGCAAACATGTTCCTGTCACAAAAGCACCAGCTTGAAGCCAGAGGCATGTCTCTATTATGTAATAGTCAAATGAAATTCAAGTAAATAATTTATTAATCTTATTTGCATTTAGAAATTGATGATGAAAGAATAACAGACACCTCGCAGATTTGCTTACAGGAAAAATGTAATAAATTATACCAAAAATGTCTTTATCACTGCATAAATGTCAGTTAATGTTATTTTAACAAAGAGATTGTTTTTAAGATTGCTCACACTGGTTCGTCTTCTATATGTAACAACTCTGAGAGTTCTGACCTTTGGAAAATGGACTATAATTATTATGTACTTGTTTTGGTTTTTATCACAAAGAGAACTGAATGATGATTTTTTTTAGAGTGAATCAGTTAGGACTCTAAGATACAGTTCTCATCTCTCTTTGCTTCCTGGCTGTGTGTACAATTAGATCACCTTTCTCTGGTTTCTGATGCCAAGATTTTCAACCAAGATGACTCCCGTGTAAATATGAACCAGGACAGACACCTCCTTCCTTAAGTTACTTTTATCAGATGTTTTGTCACAGCAATTCATGATAATCAGTTTCATAGGTCATAGTATGAGGAATGAGAAGGGAGTCATTCCAGGTAGAATTTTCATAGACATTTATAAAAAGAATTGCATTCATAAAAGACATCTGATGGTGGCCGTTGGGCTGTTCTTAATAAGAGTGGTTAAACAATTTCCTCCTTTATAATGGATTGATTAAGACAAAAGTTCCTAATTCATTAGCATTCCCATATTAGCTGTGTTTTAATACATAAAAAGCAAATTAGATACTAGAAAAGAAGAGACCAAAAGTATTCTAAATAAATTAGGATCCCTACTGGGTAAGTTACATCGTGAATTAGTCTGTCTTGTTTTTAACATAACATCATCAATCTGTTAATGCATACAATTGCAAAGATATTTACAAGATACAGTCACACACTACACCTAGGAGAGAAAACTTTAAAAATGCATAATCCCAGAATATATTAAAATGTATCACTCTCTGACTTGTTTGATTGCTTTTGTTTGCCTTTGATATCAATGTTTAAAACACAGAGAAGTGTTATTCCATTTGTATTTTCTAATACACTAGATTAAAGTTCAAATATGTAAATAGGACTAATCAATTAAGATTTGTTGAATCAATTTCCACTGCATACTGCATATGCACTCTAGATTGCTGTGTTTATTGTTCTCAATAAGCATACCTCTCACCTCTCAGGTATCAGACTAGATGAAATGCCTTTATTTTGGAGGTTTTATGATTTTTTTTTTTTTTTAGTGACTTTACTGTAAAATTCTTTGAGAAAGAGAAAATTACTGTTTATGTTTTGATCAATCACATACTTTGGTATAAACCATGAGAGGAAAATGAACAGGCCTGAAACTAAATATATTTAATTTGATTACTATTGCTGTGAAATTGTACATAATTAATTAATATCTTCAAAACTTATGAGTCCCTTGAGACAGAGAAGGTAAATTTTGATTGCTTTCTGACTGGTGGCTCAATTTGCATACACATGCAGCTACCCAAAACTCTTAATTACTGCTATCCTACTTCTATTTAGAACATAAAAATCACACACAAAAAAATGACAAAGATTGTTAAAACCTGCAAAACTTGAGCAACTCTGCTTGTAAAATCTCTTCTGAGATTGAAAATTCATCTAGGAAGGAAGCCTCATCAGTGCTATGCAGCCAGTCAGTGACATCCCTTCTTAAGTGTGTCCTTTCTCTCCAGGTGAAAACTCGGCACTGTCTAGTAGTTAGCATTGATTTCAGACTGTTCTCAGTCCATTTACCACAATAACAGGAGAGGGAAGCTACTTCTCTCCCAGTAAGCATGACCTAATCCCACACACTCTGAGGTGAATAGAGTACCTTCTCAGAAAAGAACACAGAGGGCAATTATCCCCTTAGGTTATAAACTCTGTTTTTATTTTCAGCACCACTGATTCATCTTTAGTTGTTCAATTTGCAAGCAGACTGTGTGTCTCTGTATTCTTGAAGTATTATATATATATATATATATATATATTTCCATTATGTTCCTCTAAGAATTTATTCTCTAGAACACAATTTGCATTTGAAGATGTATAAAAATAGCATATATTCCAAACTTAATGGATTAAATTGTTTCCTTTGCTGCTTATGGTGTATCCTGTTTTTCATCAATCACAGTGTACAATATATAATATAAATAACATCCCTCATTTTTAATTTACCTTTACACATAGACTATTAATAAATAAAGCTTTCATAGATTTGGGGTAGTTTGTTTTGTTCTATAATTCACTAACTGTACATAGTAAATTATCAAGGAGTTTTTGGTTATTTTTGTTTTGTTTTTGGTTTCTTTTTTTTTTTTTTTTTAATAGATTCTTTTCACTTACACTGTATTCTGATTAGTTTTTCCTCCTTCTTATTCTACTCAGGTCCTCTCTATTTCTTCTCTTTTTTGGAACTACTCCTGTTATGTCCCTCTTTTGAAATACTCTGTTATTCTTGCAGACAGGAGCATAGCTTCATGGTCCATTGAAAGTTTCTACACAGTAGCTGACTAAAACAAATCCAGATATCAATAGCCAAACATTGAGTGAAAGTCAGGGACCCTTATGGAAGTGTTGGGGGAAAGGTTGGAGGCCCTAAAAGGGATTGGAACCCCACAGGAAGACATCAAGTCTGTCTGTGGGCCTTTACACATTTCAGTCTGCTGCCATCGGAAGCCTCTCTGATGACTGCTGAATAAGGCACTGATATACAAGAATAGCAGAATATTATTAAGAATCATTTTTCTTAAAATTGTCACTAGATGTGTTTGGTTTTTCCCTAGTTTTATTGGCTATCTAATCTGTGGTCTATCATTACCCAAGCAGTGTTTGCTATGGGTTTCTTCTCCTGGAGTGTGCCTTAAGACATCCAATATTTGTTGGCAACTCCAAGTTCTGTGCCACTATTGCCCTAACATATATTGCAGGCAGGGCAGATTGTAGGCCAAAGGTTTTACACACACACACACACACACACACACACACACACACACACACACATACCTGACCCCTCCTGTTTACTTTCCCACCTGTTCCCAGTCCACCAATAAAATCTATTTTATTTCCCCTTCCCAGAGAGATCCATGCATTTCCCCGTAGACTGTCCTCTCTACATAATCTCTCTGCATCTACAGATTATAGCCTGGTTATCATTCACATGATGACTAATATACACTTATAAGCAAATACATACTATACCATATTTATCTTTCTGGGTTTGTATTAACTCACTCAGGATGACTTTTTCTAGTTATATTCATTTGCCTGAAAATTTCATGATGTCATTTCTCTTAAAAGTTGAGTAATACTCCATTGTGTAAATATACCACATTTTCTTTATCTCTTCTTCTGTTGAGGTACATCTAGATTGATGTCAGTTTCTGGCTATGATGAATAAAGCTGCAAAAAATATGTGAGCAAGTGTCCTTGTGCAACGATGGAGCATCTGTTTGCTACATGCTCAAGAGTGATATAGCTGAGTCTTGAGGTAGATTGACTATCAGTTTTCAGAGCAACTGCCATATTGATTTCCATAGTATCTGGTCAAGTTTCCACTTCTCCCAGAAATGTTCCTTTCCTCCCCATCTATCTAGCATGAGCTGCCACTTGTGTTACTGATCTTAGCCATGTTGATAGGTGTAAAGTAGAGTCTCAAAGTAGTTTTGATTTGTATTTCCTTGATTGATAACATTACTGAACATCTCTTTATGTGTTTCTTGGCCATTTGATATTCTTCTAAATAGAATTTTCTGTCTAGAGCTCTATCCCACTATTAAATAGATTATTTGATTTTTAGTATCTAGTTTATTGAATTGTTTATGTATTTCGGATATTAGTCCATTATTACATGTGAAGTTAGTTAAAATATTTTCCTATTCTGTAGGATGCCTCTTTGTCCAATCTATTGTGTCTGTTACCTTACAGAAACTATTCAGTTTCATGAGGTCCCATTTAATTACAGGGTTTATTGAATCAAAAACTAACTTATGGCTGGGAAAACGGTGTCACACTTCTTTAATCCAAGCACTAGGGAGGCAGAGGCAGAAAGATATACAAGTGCAAGGCCAGCCTGTTATATAGAGTAAGCTAAGAGACAGCCAGGGCTACACAGAGAAACTGTGTCTTGAAAACAATGAAACAAAAAAACAAACAAATAAAACAAAAAACCCAAAAACTAACTTAGTAGTAACTATAACCTTGTATAAGAATTGGAATGAGAGGGTACCCTAAATATATTTCTATGGAGATGGTATTATAATCAACTTACACATTCTAATTATTTTAATATCTAAGAATCTAAATAGAATCATCAATGTCAACACGGACATTTACACATGAGAAAAAACTTATAAAATATTCAGATTGTGCCACAAGTTGTAACATCTGAGACATGAATCTGTTGGTTTGGCTCTAAAGACTGATTTTAAGCACTGAAAATCTACCTGCCTGATGTTGCTGAATACTCATCTATAATGATCAGGTATTTCTCCCTATCAAACAGCCAAAAATTGATCAGTTTCACTAATAACTTACTAATTTTAGAACAAGTCACAAAAATCTGCTATATTTCAAACTTTATATAGTTATATAGATTGACTTTAGAGACTTTTATTTTGAGATGCTCCTTTTTATGAAGCAAACTTACTTATTTGCAAATAATGCAATTTCAGAAATTCTTCAGCAGATATTTACATAATAATTATGTTAGAGTCATTGAGTCCCAAATTGGATAATTGTTTTATTTTTGTCTACTCTCTGCTGAAATTTTGATTCTATTCACAACATTTCTAAAACACATGTAGAGATATTTCATAAAATATATTCTTTTGATGATCTTTCTATTAAAATACATTTCCTCCTATGGCTATGAAGTGATGATCCACTATTAGGAAGGTCTGTGTGTAAATATAAGAGTGCAACAATCAGGTTGTTTTTCAACAATTAATATTTTTGCTTTGTTTTGTTTTGTTTGTTTGTTTTTTGTTTTTGTTTTTTGTTTTTTTTTTTTTGGAAATTCTAGGAATGTGAAGCAAAAAGCACTCCATGTTGTTGCTGGGTAACAGTCATTTCTAATTATTTCAAGGCAATGCCACCTGGAGTAGAAAACACCTTTTGTGCCAGCATGCCAGATTAGATAGATCACATCCCTTTGAAAGCAAACATCTGCTGAGAGAACATCAAGGATACTGGAACGTCCCATTGGCTGGAAGTTTATAATTTTCATTTCAAATTTCCATGTGCCAACTAGTCAATAAATTATTTATTAAGTCTTAATATGATCAGTGCACTATGGTAGTCACTATGGGCAGGAGATGATGATCATTTGCAGTCTTTATAAGCACTCTGTAGTTATTTCGTATCTAAAGCTACAAAACATTTGTAACTGGACTGGATGTGACCTTGTTCCTAATGGCTGGCGATTCCAAATCACACTCAACACATTACATAGACCCTGTCTGATCCCACACTTAGCCAGTGTTTTTGTTGTTGCTGTTTGTTTGTTTTTGCATATCACATCCTCTTAGCTCTACGTAAGTCTGACTACACCTATACCTACTTTGGAGGCAGAGTTCTAATTATTCCTTTTGGCATCTTTATCTTTGGGCATCTATAACATATTTCATCAAATAACTAATGGTTGCATTCTCAAAAACGAGCTACCAATGTATCTTCTGAGTTTCCCTTTCCATTTCCTAAGGACAATCAAAAAGCGTTGTTTTCTTTAAGGCTCCTGCACTGAAACCTTTTGTTTACTTACTTTTAAATTATTATTATTTTTTAATTAAAGTAGGATTATATCAATATCCTTTTTCTCTTTACTCCAGCCTGGTCCTCCCAGCTATCCTTCAACAAACATTGAGTCACCATAATATTCTATATTCTGTTTCTTTCATTGTACTTGTAAAGTTTCCCACAAGTTTCCAATTGGTATATAAGAGTATGTTGAGTGCACTCTTTTACAGTTCCATATTCATTTCAGCTTGTGTGCTCTGCAATGTTTCTTTCCCATTATTGACTTCAGTTTTCACATCTTGACTTATCTCCATCATTTCATTTGGGTTTGTATTTGTATTTTCTTGGATATCAGTCAAATATTTATTATTATATTCCTGGTGTTTAACCTTCTTTATGTTCTCTTTATCTTTTTTGAATTTTTGACAAAGTCTATTATTCTTTTAAGCTGTGTATGCTGAAAAAGTTCTCTAGATAATTCCTGTTAGAGAGCATTTCTTGTAGGATGAGTCGGTTTGATGGGAAACAAGATGTTTGGTGTTCATGTTAATCTTTATTTAACAATTTGCCTCAGAATGTAGACTTATTTCTTTCATTGTGTGTTTGTTGTAAAAATCTGGTCACCCTTAGATTTTGCCAGTGGAAGAGATGCTGAACATAAGTTAGGACAGGAAAGAATGGAAGATGAACTGCTTAATTAAGCCACAGAAAAATAGCTTCCTAATCATGTGTCAGGGTTAGTCCAGGAAAATGAAGTTCATCAGATGAAGATGGATCATAGCAAGAGTGTCTTGTAGTATGTTTGTGAGTTAGCAAATGGTGGACTCTTAAGCATATGAACTAGAAGGAAGAAACAACTTACCCAAAGATGGCTTCTATACAAAGAGGATTCAATAGCAAAGAACAGGAACTATGCTTTCAGATTTTTAGATGTATTTCAGCCCTCTAGATCTTATATAATATACACCATGTATATTATCAAATGGTTACCTTTTTGGCATTCTTATTTTATAATCAAAATTCAGTATTCAAAAATGTATAAAGATTCTCCATGGATTATTTTTTCCAAGAGGTGCATTCCAATTGAAGATTATTTATACAAGATGGCATTAGAAATATACTGAGTTTCACACATTTTTCCTTGAATGAAATAAGACACTCAAGAAATCAACAATACAGGTTAAAACCACATAGCCACAGCTACAGGATTATTTAAGGAGCCTGAATGAAAAGCATCTGGAATAAGGATACTTGACGACCAATCCTTAACTAAAATTTATTGGTGTTTGCAGCTTGAGATGGTACTTAAGGAAATGGCAAAATGCCAAAGTATGCCTGGGTAGGGCATGGGGAAGCTACATAAAATACAATTTGTCTAATTCACATTGTTAAGTAAACCAAGTTTATATTAAAACTAAAGGGAAGGCAAGCTGAATTCACAGTGCCAACTAACACAGTCTCTAAGTATTGGATAGTTTGCTTAAATTGAGTATATTGATTATTATTTTTATAACTATTCCAAAATTCCACAGAATACCTGTTGAAATATCTTCTCTTGTTCTTAAAGAAGATGTCAGTCCATTCTAACAGAGAACGTTGGGCAGAGTTTATTGAGTTAAGACTTGTGACAGAGACTTCATATGGTGACAGTCTGGGAAGCATAGAGTTGGTAATAAATGAAAAAAAAATATGAAATAAGATGAAGTCTTGACTACTTCTAAAGATAAAGATGATTTTATTGTGGCATTTAAGGAAGAAATCAGGCCAAACGAAGAGTTCAGGCTGGACATAGCCAGCTGACTAAATTTAAACTCATGAAAGGAGAGAGGCAGAGGAAAAGCAAGCAGAGAGACTGGGCCAAAATGACCAAGAGACCAGTGTAGCCAAAGATGGAGAGTTATATCGGGATCAGGCTTGGGGACAGGAAGCAGACCCATTAAGATGAAGAGGTTTAGAGTAGGGGGCAGAGTGAATATTGATGGGAGGAGAAACAGTAGTCAAGTGAGTGAGACTTGTCCCAGGTTTCACTGAGACCGAACAGGTAGTCAGTGTCAGGGCAGATATAACTGAATGACAAATGAGTTCAGTAAAGAAACAAAAAGAGATGCTCCGTGGCTAAAAGAGCAAAGTCTATTCTAAATTCCCAAGGCTGTCTCCCAAGAAAGCAGAGAGAAAAGCGCTGGGTGTGGATCTTTCTGTTCAAATGGGAGTGGGTACTTGGGAAAGCAGTCTGATAGCTACGCTGGGGATCTGTGAGTAGGAACTGAGGGACTCTAGAGACCAGCAAGGATCTTGACATGCTAATAGAACACATTTATTTTTATTGATTTTTATTTGTTTACATTTCAGATGTTACTCTTTCCCCATCCCCCCAAGAAACTCCCTTTCCCACCGACCTCCTGCTTCTATGAAGGTGTGCTGCCACCCACTCACCACTCCCGCCTCCCTGCCTTCTCATTACCCTCCCTCCCGCCCCATCTACCGCATTGGGGCATCCAGCCTTCACAGGACCAAGGCCATCCCCTGCTACATACATGGCTGAAGCCCTGGGTTTCCATGTGTGTTCCCAGGCTGGTAGTTTAGACCCTGGGAGCTCTAGTTGGATGGTATTGTTTCTCTCCCCTTGGGGCCACAAATTCCTTCAGCTCCCTCAGTTCTCTCTCTAATTCCTCTATTGGGAACCCCGAGATCAGTTCAATGGTAGGCTGCAAGCATCCACCTCTGTATATGTCAGGCTCTGCAGAGCCTCTCAGGAGACAGTTATCAGGCTCCTGTTAGCAAGCACTTCCTGGCATCCACAACGTGTCTGCATTTGGTGACAGCACATGAAATGGATCCCCAGGTGGGGCAGTCTCTGGTCTTTGCTCCACAAATTGTCTCCATATTTGCTCCTGTGAGTATTTTGTTACTCCTTATGAGAAGGACCGAAGCACCCACACTTTGGTCTTCCTTCTTCTTGATTAATATATACCACAGTCAAATATTAATGGAAGAGCTGCATGTTCCATTTGCCACAGATAAGGAAAATAACTCCTTTTAGCAAATATCAACTTTCTTCAAGCCTGGGAGGGAGGGTAGGCTTTTGTCTAAATTCCCTACCTTAGGAAAAGGAGGACATTACAGTAACCTAACCTGCTAGGAACTTATTTCTTCCAGACAGACATTACCTTTTACTCATTCCCCAACCTTCAAAATTGTGCCGTAATCTGTATAACTAGCATTCAAAACAAGCCCCTCCTGAAGGACATCTCACATCTCACGACATAGCTGAGTACAAATCTTGCTTTATAACCTGCAGCGAAAAGTGACAGCCTTGGGGACCATGACACATCACTGTGTGAATGTCAAATGTATTATTCTGATATGCTATACCTGTGCCGGAAAGTCATGCCAGGAAGAGAAATATGAAGTTAAAAATCATAAACCAAAGTCCCTAATAAAATGTTTAACATTAGACTCAGAAGTTTTAAGTTAGCTAACTTTTTATTGAATTGCATTTCATAGCTTTTGCTTTAACATTTAAAATGAAGTTTTAAATCATAAAGTTGCAAGATTTTCTAAATATTGCTTTTTCCATCAGGTCCTAAATAATCACACATTTTCCATGTTCAATAACTATTACATTTAATACAATTTGTGGTATACTATTCTACTTTAAAAAGAAAAAATACATTTGTCATAAAAATTTATTGAATTCCTTAGATTTTCACTAAGCTTTAGAATGACAGTTTTTAAAAAAAAAAACACTGAAGACAAAGAATATGACATTTTGATCAGAATACATACCTGGACATATGATTCTGTTATTTTTATTCTGTCTGAATATCATGTTTTCTTCTAGAGAAAAGAGAGTTGGCTGGCTGGTCTATTTAATCTTTTATATTAGGCACCTTGATAGCAGCCTTTTGAATATTTCATGCTGTTGTCCAGATAAAGAACATAAGATGTTATGCAAAATTTGGCACAAACTGGTTCAACAGAATATAAAATCAAAATAAAACAATACGGAGTTTGGGACCTGGCAGATACCGTTGCTCATGAGAATAAGCCAGGCAATTCAAGCCACACTGAGTGCTCTGTCGTGTCTGCAGTGATATCTGCTCCTGTCCTTTAGACTGAGTCTCTGACCCATGGATGCTGTCCACCCTGACGGGAATATGAACTTTCTACAAGTCTGTTTCAAGAACAATTTTCCAGAGTTAATAAAGTAACTAATTGCTAGAATAATGCCGTCAGTCTTAAAACATAGAAACAAAGATAATTATAAATATATCAAGCACTCATATCACAAATTTGACTTATAATAAATGTATTATGGTAGACAGATGTTTATTTTCGAATGGTCTTTGCAATCTGCTTTCACACAAAAGATTTTTAGTCTTTGAAATGAGTTAGGCTAACAAATTTTTTTCTTATTTAGAGCTGCTGAAGTTAATGACTTAGGGTTTTTTTTTAAATTTACTTAAAATCTAAATAATAAATATTACATGTTTAAAGATAGCTCAATGATGAACATATCTTACAACAGTGGGGATTGGGCTCACTCTGTCATTGTATGCCATCTGTTTGCCTGTGTGTCTATGTGTGTAATACAAATGTATTAAATACAAGTATTAGACAATTATATCATGGAAATATCTTTTAATAGAAAACATTCATCTTTAGATGTTTCTCACTTTCTTAGTCATATTTTCAGAAATCATTCACTATGGTTAGAATTAAAACAATGTCATTGTTTGACTAGCTAAAAAATATATCTAAGTTTTCTGTAGCATTGCCTCAGTAAAGTAATTAAATGTTTATTCAGTTGTTCCATGAAAATAGGAAATATTATGATAAAATATACAAAAATATTTAAAAGAAAACTATGAGAGCTAAAAATATATTGGTGTGTAAAAAACAACTTTAATCATGTGAAAAGCCATTAGTAGAATTAAAGAAAATTAGTGTACCCAAGTGAAATATTTTTGATGCTGATGTAACAACTTTAGTAGATTATATTAAACTAGATTCAAGTGTGGGCCACATGAGAAGATATTCTTCCATGGATTTCAAAATATGAGGGACAGAAAGCTATTTTCCCTTAAAGTTAAATTTAAACATACAACCTAAGGTGACATATAAGACAATTTCTGCAAAGAAAAATAAGTATAAATTAATAAATAATAATTTAATTTATAGTAAATAACACTTAGAATTTGAGGCACTTGGAGTTGTTGAGTTTTACAAGCATTCCAAATTAATTAATATTCTCGTCAATAAGCTAGATCTGTATCTTTTTAAACCTCTTCCTTTTAGAAAAGTACATTTTCACACTTCAAGGAATCACTTATAGTCAAATATATCTACAGAGAAAACAATATACTTCACAGATTTTTCATATAAGAAGTCTTTTTGATGCAATCAACCATGATGTTCTATAACATTTAATTGTCCAGGAATTTCCATAAGAATTCAGAGTTCAACATTAGCTTAGTCTCATAAATGAAACATGTTCAGAATTATTTTTCATGTTTTCTAATTCAGTATGTACAAATACAATCAAATTTTTCTTCAGGCAATGGGTGAGGTACTCATTACTAATAAGAAATTCAGAAGAATTTTACAAGTTACTATATTTTCAAATTTTCATTAAAATGCCTTTTATAACATCAATGCCTTTGAAATAGAGAACACTGGTTTTAAAAAGAACTCATATAAACTGTAATCAACATTTCTTCAGATGTAATAAGCCAAATAAATGGAAGACATCCTCTGCAAATGTATGAATTATGTTCAGTAAGTATTAGCTTTAAAGTGGTGAAACTTAAGTATTAGATCATTATCTCAGTCTATATTGTAATAATTATAATTTTATTAGATATTATATATTGAGTGTCTAAAACAATCGATAATTTCAACAATTGTTGGTGTGGTTTACGAAATGACAATGAGGACTAAGACCTGATTACATGAAAGACAAATTATGTTGTTAGTTGAGAATGTATTAATATTTGATGAAATTAATATAAACCTAAAGGCAAAATAGGAAATTAATGAGGCTCATACTTAGAAGATTTCAGTTGAGGAATTAGGTTTCTATAAATAATCAAGGATGTGCTTAAGGAGAACAAATTGATGTTATAGTCAAAATAACACAACAGAAAAAATAAAACAATAGATACAAATATGTGCAATGAAGAAGAACTATTTGCCAAATTGAAAATATTGATCTAGTAGAAAGAAATAAGACAAAAGGGAGGTGAGGAGGGAAAATAGGACTGAAGATGGGAAACAAGAGAAGCAAACTGGAGGAGCTGAAAGAGGAGTAAAGAGCAAAGAAATTCTATTCACCTGTAATTTTTTAACTAAAGATGAATAGGGGAAAATGAGAGGATATTTGCAGGAGAGTTGATGAAGTTGGAAAATATTATAGTAAGGTCAGTAATACAGACCTGAAAAAAAAACTAATGTTATTTATTCTCTGTTGTGGATCCTAGCTCTGGATCTCTATGTTTTTTATACTGTAGAATAATCAAGAAAGGAGGAATAGAAAGAGACAAATGTTCAGAGGGAGTTATAACAGGGCACAGGTACTATAATGAAAAATCTCTGTTTCTCTCTCTCTCTCTCTCTCTCTCTCTCTCTCTCTCTCTCTCTCTGTCTCTCTCTCTGTCTCTGTGTGTGTTGTGTGTGTGTGCGTGCGCCGGTGTGTGTGTTGTGTGTGTGTTTGTGTGTGTGTGTGTATGTGTGTGTTTGTGGGGGGGTGGTTAACTGTATTTGTGTGTGTGAAGGAGAAAAAAAATATAGAGGAGAGGAGAGGAGAGGAGAGGAGAGGAGAGGAGAGGAGAGGAGAGGAGAGGAGAGGAGAGGAGAGGAGAGAAGAGAAGAGAAGAGAAAGAGAAGAGAAGAGAAGAGGAGAAGAGAAGAGAAGAGAAAGAGAGAAGAGAAGAGAAGAGAAGAGAAGAGAGGAAAATGAAATAGTTAATCCATCCAAAATCCATAGCTACCTAATGCCAGCTGTAGAAAACCTGCCCTTGAAATTATGCTTAGGGTTTCCAAGTCCAAGAAACTCTCAAAACAGCACAGCATATATCCATTGCTCTCTGTTGCCTCCCATGATCTGAAAGTGAGTCGCAATTGTTAAAGATACCACACACTTCAGACATGAATGTTAGTAAAATAGAACTGGTGCTGACCTAGAAGTCTCTTTACTGAGGGCTAGCTCTTATATTGAAAATTGCTATGGAAATGCCAAATAAGATATTCAGTCAGCAGTCTTACTCAGTTTTAAAACATAGAAACTAAAGCACTGAGCAGCCATGCAAGATATCCTTAGTCTATGTAGTAGTGGCATTTTTATCCTGAGAGTAAGCAACAGTTGTTTAATAGCCAACCAGCTGTGGTTGGATAATTGGTAGACCAAAGCGGAGAATCCATTATTAAATTTCTTTTAATGAACATAATTTCTCTAAATACTTTTCCTATACCCACAGATAAGCACAGATATTACCTTCATAAAAAGACTCCCTTTTTCAGCAGAGGGAAAATATTAAAGAAATTCACCACTAGCCAAAGTAATAAGAGAATAAGAGGCCTTCAGGTACCCAGTCCTGTTTGGTGCATAAAAAATATAATTTCTATTTTCTCAAATCAGTTAAAAATGTTGAAGAGAGAACAGAGCCTGAAGACTAGGATATTTGCTGTGATATAGTGTCCTATAAACATGACAGGTATGCTTCTATCATGAAATTACAATATGATTTTTAAAATCAATACTACATGATACTGGTCAACATGCTAATAGGCACAAAAAGAATTCACATGTCTCTGAATGAAAACCTCTAGGTAGTCATTCAATACTTACAAAGAGGGAGAATCAGTTTTCTCCAAGATGATCCCTTAATAGGTTATCCAATCTCAGGTTGTGAGCCTTAAAACATGTTCATATAAGCAGTATTGAATAGATTCAGTTGTGTGTGTGTGTGTGTGTGTTGTGTGTATGTGTGTATGGGTGTTCAGATGTATATAGATGCCAGAAGAGGTAAATTGGATCCCAGGAGCTGGAGTTGCTGATAATCGCGAGAAGGCAACTTGTGCACTGATTATTTAACTTGGGTTCTATACAACAGAAGTACATGTTTAAAGTTACCATTAAATAATCTCTTTTTTTGAAGCCACTGAAGTAACAGAAGTCTTTGAAGAAATAAAACATCAATATCTTTAGATAATGAGTGTGTGTGATAGGTATTCAGAAGGCAGAGAGCCATCTGAGTCTTAAACATCAGATATCTTAGGGTTTCTATTGCTGTGGTGAAGCAAACACCATGATCATAATCAAGACAGAATTATTTAGCTTATATGTGTACATCACTGTTTGCCATCAAAGCTCACGAATATGTGGTGCTGAGCCCAGGTCATTGTAGAGTAGTTCTCGTCTTTATGACTTGCTGTTCCTGCTTTCTTATATACCTCAGCACATTAGGCCATGAGTGACACTGAATATCATAGCTTGGCCCTTTTTACATCAATCCCTATTTTAGAACATTCTCTACAGACTTTCATAAAGACTGATGTTATAGAGGTATTTTCTCAGTTGAGGCTCTCTCCTTAGATGACGTCTCTTAGATGACAGCTTGTGTCAAGTTGACATAAAACTAGCCAGTACAATTAGCCCTTGGTCAACTTTACACAGAAACATCTCACTTTTCAATTCAAACTTTTCCTTTCTCATTTGTCTCCAAGATTGCAAATTAATATTATAATCAGAAGATGCAACGTGAATACCTTTAAAGGTTTCACAAAGTTTACAATTCCAATCTCTTTTAATATCCACAATTTCTCTAAAACTTCAACATCTCTGTATAATTCTGAAATATCTTAACTGTGGGCCTTCTGTAAAGTCAAAAATAAGATAAATTATTTCTTATTTTAAGAGGGAACAACCAGACCATGATGGCAGTCAGGAAAGGTAAAATCAACCCTCAACAGAGTGAAGAGCTCAGAGTTCAATGTCTGAGATTCACTCAATTCTTCTTACCTCCTCCAAATAGGATCCAGTCATTTATTTGGTTCCACCGACACATACAATTTTGTCTAGTCTCACGCTAGCTCATTTTACCATAGCCAATGTCCTTGATAGACATTTCATAGTTCTGGTATCTCCAAAATTCTGAGATATCTTCACATTCATCAAAGTCCTCTCCTGAGTTTTCGTTAATAGTAACAAGACTCAACTTTCCTCCATGACACCTTCAGTCCTGGGACTTCAACTACCAGGGAGGCCTTAGTGTCAAGACTTGGATGCTATTCATGAACCTTTCTATAATCCATGAGACTCTTAGACTATTCCGTTCACCTGTCAGCAGGCAGTAAAACCTTGGCTGCCTCTGGAGCACAGGTTTTATGCAATGACCAATGGAAACAGTACTGCGAAGAGTATACTTAAATTATTCTAGGCTTTAAATATTAGAACAAGTCTCCATACCTAGCTGATCAGCATCAGTATCCCAATAAAGCAGAGGAATTCCTTTAAAAACTTCACAAGCTGGGTACCCTTTGCCTTCATTGCTTTCAACATTCGCATCTCCAAGCTCCTACAGAAAACCCACTCAATGTCTTTCCTAGCTTAATGTTCCAAAATCCTTCAACAACACTCGCAAATATATGGTCGAGTCTGTTATAGCAATACTCCATGGATCAGGTGCCAGTTTCTGTCTTAGGGTTTCTGTTGCTGTAATGAAGCACTGACCAAGGGCATCTGGGGAAGGGGAGGGTAATTGTGCCTGTGCTTCTACAGCTGGAGATGTAAGCATCAAAGCTCAAAGTACCTTCGGGTCACATCACAAATCTTAAAAGAAAATTAAATCTCCACCTGTGGTGAATGTGGTATAGAAAACAATCTCCCCTCTGGAAGTAGGATTACTGGAGCAAATATTCTCTGTGATGCAATACTGAAAGTTTCATGGACTTTGAATGAAAAAAAAATGAAAATAAATCAAAGAAAATATCCACCAAATCAAAAAGCACGTACACTTTCATAGTGTACACTTAGAGTGGTATTTTAAATTGTTATGACTATTATTAAAAATAGTATAGTTTCAAATTTGCTAAAATTAGATGGTTCATAAGATCCCATGATGCTTATGTGTGTATCACATTGTATAAATACATAAAATTATTTTCAGTCGTTCTCCAAAAAGGCAATCCTGATTGAGTGCTAAATACTAACAGAGTATCACGATTATATCAAATCTTCAATAGATTCTATAAATTAATCATTTCCTCTGGTGTTGTGTGTGTGTGTGTGTGTGTGTGTGTGTGTGTGTGTGTGTGTGTTCATGCCTGTGTTTTTTCCTCTCCTTTAACTGAAAAGCGAATTTTTTTCTCACATAATACATCCTGATTATGGTTTTCCCTCTCTGTCTCCTTCCCAGTTCCTCCCTGTCTCCCCTTGCATCCATATCCACCACTTATTTTTCACTAATTAGAGAACAGTTTTTGACGTATTAATAATGAAATAAAATAAAATTAAACAAAAGCTAACTCCTTGGAATATTAGCAAAACCAACAAACCAAAGAAAGAGAGTCCCCATAAAAATGTAAAGGAACAGATGCAAAAACCCACCTGTTCACACTCACAAGAGTCCAAAAAAACATCAAACTGGAAGCTATAATATTCATAAAGGACCCGTAGGGTAAAAATAGAGAAAAATATCATATAAATAAATGAAAATAAAAACTTAATTAAAAAAAATTTCCAGACATAACATTATGACATATGAGCCTCCAAAAGTGTACCTGAGGTGATTTTGAGTTGGCCATCTACTGAGTCACATTTCCACAATTGTCTGATTTAATAATGTTTTCTTCAACTGAGAATCTCAATTTTCTTGGACACAGGCTTCTTCCTTTAGTCCCAGAACGTCAGTGGTCACTAAACACAGGTTGAAGGAATAAACGGTTGTCTCACTTGTCTTATTAGCTTTGTAAAGCCTGTATTGAAAAATAGCAATTAGCTCAATTCACAGCATTGCAATGTATCTTAACTCAACCAATTTCCCCCATTGCAATTATAGGTTCTAGAGTAAACAGGACACTCTTAACATTATCCCTGCCCTTACTCTGAAAAACAAAACAATACTTGTGTTTTCCTTGCTACTTTGCTAGAGGTAAAGAATAAAGCTTTAAGGAGAACAAAATCTTACCTATGTCTGAATCAGACATTGTTCATTACATGTGGAGGAATTGTCTCTTTTTATGGAAACTGTCTACTACATTTAAAGTATTATCAGGAGAAATTAAGACAGAAGACTTAAGTTGCATCACACAAATTAACATTTATTACAATAAACTATAATAAATACAATATATACATTTTTATAAATATAAAAATTATTATAACATAATATAAAAGCTCCATTATCATTATAAAGATTTTCTTTTGATCATTGAGGAAAGCATTCACAGAAAAAACTCTGCGTGTACAAAGTTAATGTTGACTTTAGTGATGTCTACTGCATTGGGAGCCATAGATTGAGACCACATGGCGTCTATGCAGGGAGCAATGTTAAAAGGAGGAATTAACTTATTTATTTTGCTACTAAACATAATGATTTTAAGACTTCTGTAAAGAAAATTATTTTCTACAGCTGTGACCCCAAATGATCAGTGAAGATCTGATCTCCAGGTACCTCAGATTAACCCACATGTACCTTGGTTTGTATTTTGTTTGTGTGTTTATTTGTTTGTAGTCCTTAAGCAAAAGTGGAAGAGTTTAGAAATTCATTAATTTCAGAAAAGAGTGGGGTTGATCATTCATTCTGGGGTATGTTTCAGTACTTCTTTTTTTTTTTTTAATTTTTCTTTTTTTTTTCCTTTTCTAATTTTTTTTTTTTTTTTTGCTTATTCACTTTATAACCCGTCCCAGTCACCCCCTCCCACAATCCTTCCCCATCTCTTGTTTTCTGAGTACCCCCTCCTCCTGTATCCCCCACCCTGCCACTTTAAGTCTCTGAGAGGCTAGGTGCTTCCTCTCCCATTGAGGCCAGATGAGGCACCCAGCTAGAAGACCATACTCTATATACAGGCTGCATGTTTTGGGATAGCCCCCACTCCAGATGTTTGAGAGCTGCATGAAAACCAAGCTGCACATTTACAACATATGTACAGGGAGGCCTAGGTCCAGCCCATGGAGGTAGATCTGTGTAGACTAGGTATGCTCCACGGTTGGTGATTCAGTCTCTGAGAGCTCCAAGGGTTCAGGTTGGTTTACTCTGTTGATCTTCCTGTGCAGTTCCTATCTCCTTAGGGCCCACAATCCTTCCCCCTATTCTTCTATAAGAGTCTTCAAGCTCCATCCACTGTTTGACTCTGGATGTCTGTATCTGTCTGAGTCAGCTGCTGGTTAGAGCCTCTCAGAGGACAGCTTGCCCCTGTCTGTTCTCAGGTTGGAGGTTTAGATCCTGGGAGCTCTGGTTGAATCTTTTGATACTCGTTCTAAAAAGGACACAAGCACCCTCACTTTGGTCTTCCTCCTTCTTCTTGAGTTTCATGAGGTTTAGAATCTGTAAACAAGAACATGCCTTTGTTCTAAGTGACTGAAAAATAATCCATGCTGGAGTGGAACTGTACTGTTAATTTCTGTGCTAACTTACATGATCATCAAACCAGTCTATTCTTAGATTTTTCCTGATTATTGACTTCCAGATTTTAAGTATGGTAATTTCTTTTTCTATTAGATTGTTTTAAGAGCAAACACTCTGTTGTTGGGTTGTTGTTTTTAGCATTCCTACTATCAACCCCAATGAACTAAGCTCAAATCTTTTAAAAGTATTAAGGCCTTACGGGAAGGTGACACATTGTGAGATATGTGTGTGTGTGTGTGTGTGTGTGTGTGTGTGTGTGTGTGTGTGTGTGTGTGTGTGTGTGATGTTTTGTCTTGGAAAGCTTTCTTGTTTCCTGGATGACTATTTCATTAACTTCATCTCTTCAATGCATGACTTATGGTTTGGCTATAGATGAGTTCTATATTTCTATCTGTAATGACTTGCATATTTCTGAAATGAATAATCTAGAAAATCAAGGTTTTGTTTATTTAATCACCAGAGTAGATTTTTACAAAAGAGAAACGGTTTTTAAATTTAAATATTTGTGTTTATTTTATGAATCCTCTTTTACTTAATTTTTTCATTTAATTCGCTGTATGATTTCTACTATAGTTAATATATATCAGAAATATAAATTTATTTGCTGACTTTGATAGAAACTAGCTTTGTCCATGTATTCTGCAGTTCTTTGCTTTACCAAATAAGTGTCAATCTCAAACTTTCTATTAAAAATGATTTCTAAAATTTTTTTTTTCAAAATACCAAGGGTCAGATATACTTATACAAGAATTCTATAGAGCCTTCAAACAAGCAATACTTTTTGAGTTATGTTTAAAAAATTCAGAACCACAATAAGCTCCTTCACAAAGCAAATAATATTGAAATAGTGAAATCAAGTGTAAACCCAACAAAAATATATAAGTTATAGTCCAGTATCCCTCATGAATATACATACAAAAATTCTCAATGAAGTAGTTGCAAACTGAATACAAGAGATATAAAAAAATAATATTCCATGAATAACTGAACAACTGTTTTTTTTTTTTTTTTTTTTTTTTTTTTTTTTTTAGAAGACCGTACTCCATATACAGGCTGCATGTTTTGGGATAGCCCCCACTCCAGATGTTTGAGACCTACATGGAAACCAAGCTGCACATTTACAACATATGTGCAGGGAGGCCTAGGTTCAGCCCATGGAGGTAGATCTGTGTAGACTAGGTATGCTCCACGGTTGGTGATTCAGTCTCTGAGAGCTCCAAGGGTTCAGGTTGGTTTACTCTGTTGATCTTCCTGTGCAGTTCCTATCTCCTTAGGGCCCACAATCCTTTCACCTATTCTTCTTTAAGAGTCCTCAAGCTCCATCCACTGTTTGGCTCTAACCAGCAGCTGACTCAGACAGATACAGACATCCAGAGCCAAACAGTGGATTTCTAAAATTTTAATGATTCTGAAATATTTTCATATTATTATTTCTCAGTAGATAATGTTGTTTATAGATTTTTTGTAAATAATTTAAACAATTTATTGATAATATGAATTTTATTTTATTTATAATGACATTTAATTTGGGTTGGCTTGCAGGTTCAGAGCTTCAGTCCATTATCATCAAGACAGGAGCATGGCAGTGTCCAGGCAGGCCTGGTGCAAGCAGAGCTGAGAGGTTTTTTTTTTTTCCCCTTATCAGGACATTTAATTGGGGCTGCCTTGTAAATTCAGAGGTTCAGTTCATTATCATCAAGGTCGGGGGCATGGCAGTGTCCAGGTAGACATGGTACAGGAGGAGCTGAGAGTTCTACATCCTCATCTGAAGGCTAAATATTGGCTTCCAGACAGCTAGGAAGAGGGTCTTTTTTTTTTCTTTTCTTCTTATTGGATATTTTCTTTATTTACATTTCAAATGTTATTCCCTTTCCAGGTCTCCCCTCTGGAAACCCCCTATACCTTCCCCTCTCCCCCTAAATCTATGGGTGCTCCCCCATTCTCCCACTCCAGCCTTCCAGCCATGGCATTCCCCTACACTGGGGCATCAAACCCCCTCAGGCTCAAGGGCCGCTCCTCCCACTAATATCCAAACAAGGCCATCCTCTGCCACATATGCTGCCAGAGACATGGGTCCCTCCATGTGCACTCTTTGGTTGGTGGTCCAGTTCCAGGGAGCTGTGGGGGGGGGTCTGGCTGATTGATACTGTTGCTCCCCCCACTGGGCTGCAAACACCCTCAGCTCCTTCAGTCTCTTCTTCAACTCCTCCATCAGGGACCCTGCACAGAGCTGAAAGTTCTACATCTTCAACTGAAGTGTGCTAGCAGAACACTGGCGTCCAAGCAGATAGGGTGAGGGTCTTGAAGCCTACACCCACAGTAACACACCTACTCCAACAAGGCCACACCTACTAGAATAGGACCACAACCTCTAATAGTGCAATTTCCTGGGCTGAGCATATACAAACCATCACACCAACTCACGCCAGATCCTCTCCAAATTCCTACCCATACACCTTCATGTTCTTTCCTGTGTTTGTGTGTCTTTTGCTCTCTTTTTAAAAAGTCAAAACAAACAAACTGAAAGGACAAAAAAAAAAATCCAAAACAAGAGAATCCACAAAAAACAAAACAAAACCAAAAAACAACAACAACAAAAATTGTTATACTGGAAAGATGGCTCAGTGGTTAAGAACACCAACTGCTCTTCCAGAGGTCCTGAGTTCAATTCCCAGCAACCACATGGTAGCCCACAACCATCTGTAGTGGGATCTGACATATATGAATACACTGTCACTATCTTCAGACACTCAAGAAGAGTGCGTGGAGTGTTGGAGTGTTGAAGACAGTGACAGTGTATTCATATACATAAAATAGTGTAAATTTTAAACACAAATTTGACTTGTTTTGCTGTCAGTTGTATTTTCCTGGTTTTATAGTTAGACTACTGAAATAAATATAAAAAGGTTTACAGACAGAAGATAAAATAGTCTTTGTTCTTTTTCCTATATATTTATTCATAATAACCACATGATATTTTTTAAATAATACTTGTATAACAGTATGGAAATGTGAATTTATAATTAATTTCATATAAAATTTATATATAACATTGTAACAATCTGTATTTTGCTTAAAACACAAATAATGTCATTTATTAAAAACAAAACTATACATTTTATGATTTTATAATAAAATCATTTTATTCCATTTTTAATTTACATCATTTATATATTACATGCCTATGAAGAGAAGCACGCATAACATTCATAAATCATGTCCTTATTCAAAAATCCATTTACAGCAATCTGCAAGACTTAATATGAGACTTAATTTTGGTCTCCTAGCTTGTGCATCATCCTACTCTGTTGAATTTCCTGAACCTCATTTTGACTTATTTTCTCAAACCTCAAGGCCTTGCTTCTCTCAAACAGTCTATGCACTGCCCTAGCCTGGTGAATGCCCAACAATCAGACTAACCAAGTTTGTCCTCATACTCTCAAGCAAAATTTTCAGCTCGGCTTGCATAACAGATGAAGCAGACATTGCTGTTCATCGCAATCACATGGTTTCTTGTTTACCACCAAACTGGAATCATTCCCATTATTCCTATCCCAAATCAACAATGAGAATCCGAAAATTGACCTATCAACTCCACATAGCTTATCTGAAACCAATGACCTTGATCAACAACAAAACCATAAGCAAATTTCAACACAATCAAACAGCATAGAATCTCTCATCACACACTATCAATGAATGACTACGTGTATGGATACAATCACAAAATACAAACAGTATCAAGTCCAAAACAACATCACCCCTTTCCAAGAAAAAAAAAGAGAGAGAGAGAGAAACAAAAATCAACAACAAATAATCTAGACTTATAGAAATGCTTTCCAATAGAAATTATTGAGATTAACCTCAGGAGAAAGAATTTAAAGGAACAATTAAAAACTTCATCAAAGATTTAAGATGTTTACAGAAAGTGTGAACAAACACCTCAATGACTTCATGGAGCATAGAAATAAAATTAGTAAAGTCTAAAAAAATACAAATTTATGGCTGAATAAAATGACAAAGACAGTTCAAGATCTGAAAATTAAGTAAGAAAGATAATTACTGAAGAAAATCAAGGTGAAATGAGATATATTTGTAAAACTCAAAAACCCAATTATTGAAATTGAGGTAAAGATACCAGTAGAAGAGATCAAGTAGAAGATAAAATACTAGAACTACCAGATAAAGTAGAAAGAATATGCAAAATCAAAAGCACATACAAGGTATATGAAGGAACTACATTAAAAACATGAAAAGAAAATGTGTATGTATTATAGTAAAAAAGAATGGAAAATAATCCCATGTCACTTGGATAGAATTATGGTCATCAGCATCATAGAAAAAAATGTCCCCATATTACAAAAAAAAAAAATGTACCCATACAGATACAAAGAACACAGAACACCTATCAGACATGATCAAAAAATAAACACTGTAGGATATATTATAAAGTTTAAAAATAATTGTATAAACTGAAAAGATGATGGTAGAGATGCAGAAGGCAAACCATAAGTCACAAATCGGGAAAAGAGTGTCACAGTTACAATGGGCTCCAGAAATGGAAACATTAAATGACAGAAATGCCTACAGAATACTACATTCCAAACACAGGTATGTGTGCAAACAAAATGCCAGACCTTTTTATACATCAAGACTATCACCCATAGTTGAAGAGAGAATAAAAACTTTCAATGGTCTAAACACTGTAAAACAATATGATAAATTTTCACTAATCAATCCCTTGAAAAAAATATTAGAAGCAATATTTGGACTGAAGAACAGAACAAACAGCACATGGGCTACAGAAATATAACAAAATAGGCTAAAATTACTGAAACACAGACTAGACCAAAGAACACAAACTGTGTTAAAAAGACAAAAAAAAAAAAAAAATCAATGCATGCCTTTCAACCCACTTTAAATATTAATGGCCTTACCTCCTAACTGAAAAGACACAGGCTAGCTGAATGTGTGAGAAAAAGAATCCACCTTTAAGTTGTCTATAAGAGACTAGCTTATCTCGAAAGAAAAGGAACACATTAGAGTGAAACAAAAAACAGAGCTATTCCAAACCAGTGTTGCTATCCAACACAAACAATAGTTTTCAAATTAAAATTAATCAGAAAAGAGAGAGAACATTTCATTCTGGTCACAGGAATATTAAATAAGAAGATGTTATAATTAAAAATATAAACACAATATCTGGACATATAAGTTTTAAAACTCAGGCCAGTAATAGAAAACTCCCTTTAAGCTGTTGGTCAGAGAACTATAATATACCCTAAAAACATTGCAGTCAACTGTGATTATGGTTAAACATAAGTTCCTATTGATGATGATATCACCCACTTTCAGACCTTGGCCTTGGAAGAATATCTGTCTAGCTGACAGAAAGCTTCCTACCTGAGAAATAGTTCTCATCATATTACCACATGCTATACATGCTGCCAATGGAGAGGAGCAACTGGTAGACCTACCCAATACAAAATCTAAACAATGACAGGTCTGGAAAGATAGTGTTAATCATCCAATGTTAGTAGTTTTATCATTGGGGAAGTAACAGCTATGTAATTAGCCTTAAGGCTTGATTAATAGGAGGGGATTCATGCTGACACTGTACACTTATCTAATTATTCATGGCTGGAGTAATATAGACTCTATTGAAGAACGTACTTAACCATTTCCCTAAACAGTTATATTTTCTAATGTTCTTCTAAATACTTGGGGCTATATCTATAAATAAGTACAGCTATCCCCCTTCATCCAAAGAGAGCTATATAATATAAATCCACCATTGGTCAAATTATATATATATATATATATAAAATATATATATTAATAAACTTTACATTCAAGACTTCAAAACTCTGGAAAAATTACAGAAGAGTGGTGGGCAGGAAGACAGAGCCAAAGACTGCTGCTAGATCCTTTAGACGTGACAGTGTACTACACCGTGATATCATAACAATGTTGTTCCCTGAACAAGATTTCCATAAGAGCATTGATGGGATTCCAATATGAACAGAAGAAAGTCCACAAAGTCTAACTCCCACGTAAAGAGCTATAGGAGATTGCTCCAGGAAAAGATTATTCATAGGTTGTCCATTATTAAGTCATTAATTTTGGACACACACTGGACACATATATTTAGCAGTACTGAAATAATTGTGAATTTAATAGGCTCTCCTCTCTCTTTCCATTTTTCTCTCTCTCTCCCTGCCCTTGTGGTGTGTGTGTGTGTGTGTGTGTGTGTGTGGTGTGTTTAAGGGCAGTAGCTTAAGAAATAACTGGATGAATGGGAACAAAGGAAGAATTGGAGTAAGAGATAACATCATGAGTTATGTGAGTAAAAATACTGACACTTGAATTTCTCAAAATGAAATCCATTTCACAGACAAATGTAATAGTGTGGTCTTGAAATAAAGCCTTGGGAGATCCAAGCAGGAGGATCAAGAATTCTAGGCTGCCTTATGTGGTATAGTAAGTCAAGGCCATTCTGGACAATCTAAAATCTTGACTGAAGGAGCAAACATTGAAAACATTCACTCTCTGAACCATATATGGTTATATTATAACTTCTACTCATTTACAAACACAGATACAAACACACACACATACATAACATCTAAAGTAAACAAATAGATAATTCCATTATACTTGATTTCAGCTTTCCTAATAGTTATAAGAATTAGATATTTTTCTGTTGGAGGAATACTAAAAATGACCAACTGCCTTTTACTTCTAAATTGTGATCATTATAATTAAAATTATTTTGTTTATGTAATTAAAATCTTTTGTTAGAACCACCACAAAGAGTGCAAAAAATTTAGCCCTGGACTTCCCCTCAAGTCACAGACAAGTTCCTTCTTGAAATTTATCCTCTGTAATTTTATTTTATCCCTGAATTACACACTTATGTTTATAAACTTCCAATGTTCTAATATAATTTAAAATAAGTTATATATATAATTATATGTATCTATATATCTATATATCATATCTATATCTATCTATCTATCTATCTATTATATATATATTATATATATGCTTAAATATTCTAATACTTAGGCCAAAGATAAAAAGTCATTCCAAATGTTGAAGCATCTTTCAGCACAGGTTGGTGTCCTGACTGCAAGATCCACCCTGAAGAACAAAATACAGAGCAGTACTAGTGTTCCAACTATGGCTGATGCTATGGGCTCAAAATAAGGGTAAGGAGTAAGTTGTTTGCTTCAGCCACCACCTACAATTCTGCCTACCCAGGATGCTCAAGCATAACACAGCTTCCTTCAAGCAATTTGACAAGGTTAAAGTCTTCCAACAATATCCTTTCTCAGCTTTACTGCCTCTGGGGCAGCAGTTGAGAACAGCAACGTATTCCACTGGCTGCCTTCACTGTTCCATGATCAGCCTCATGTCCTAGTCCTAAGTACTTGGACCTCAAAGTGCATTCAAAAGTGCCAATAAATTTGGGGAAAAGAGATACAGATACACACAACACACACACACATACACACATACACAGAGAGAGACAGAGAAACAGAGAGAGACAGAGGGAGGGGGGAGGAGAGTTTACTTGTTTATTTATTGTATCTATTAATAAATACATGATCAGTTTCCAATCGAAGTAGAGATGTTAGAAAGAACTACCATTTTTCTGTTGATTATCTATGGTTTTGAGAACAGTGTTGCTTGTGATTAATGTAGTCTGTATGCAGTTCAGCTTAGGGTTTGGCTTCTCAGGGAAAGCTTTTCTTGATTTTAAAGCTAGTAATTTTACAATTGGTGTGATCTATTCTAGTTTAATATTTTTCACCTTGTTGGTCATTCAAAGTTATGTGATAAATCTAATCTTAACTATCCTTAATGCTTATGTCATACAAATGAATGGAGCTATGAACTTGTGACCACAAGGGACTCTGGAAAGTTAGGTGCAAGTTCACTCAGGAAATTTTATTTATTTCTAATTGAAGAGAGCCCCAAACACCTTTTCAGTCTGGCTGTTATTGTTTCAAGGATAAACTAAGGTCAAATTCTAACCTATATTACAGAAATATTTACAGAAACAAAGACTTCCAGGGAATCCAAGAGAAAAAAAACCTGATTTCTCAATCTGTGCAGTCCTCCTACCTCAGGGAACTAATAAATACAGAGAAAATTATATCAACATTCTAGTTCAGTATACTGTTTACTTGATGAGAGACAGTGAGAAGGGTCAATATGATATTAAGCTCAAGATCAAGCAAGAGAAGTTGTAGAAATTAATCTGTCTAGGTTCAGTGAACTTAATCATTTATTCCTTTTCAAAACTCGCCTGTAATATTTTTATCAACTTTTCCTGCACTTAGTTATTGAAAATCAATATTTGTGAGACATCCCATATTGGTGTTTGAGGTTGTGGGAAAATTACTCTATATTTTTGCACGCTGTCATGTTTCACATAAGTTTCAAATGTTATTGTTGTAAGTATAAAAATATTTTTATTCTGTCTCTGTGAATATCAGGGTTAAGCATATAACCTAAGCAGTAAAAATTAATCTTTCTTCCCAGGATGAATACTTATGACGTATTTTTAAAAATGACCTACTGTTTGAAACTAATTCAGAGAGATCATTCTTCGATGAAGAATGATAATGCTCATGCATCTTCACTCTCATATCTACACAGTCCAAAAAGTCATAATGTGTTTCCAGAAAGATGCTAAAATTATAGAAACATTAATCAAAAGGGCTAGAGAGGAACATGCATGAAAGAAAAGACAAAAAAACTAAGAGAAAAGAAATTAAAACTTAAGTCCTCGTTCAATAAACTACTAAAGAAAGGTAGTACCTCTTTATTATTGTTTCTTTGCTTTTAATTCTGTAATACTGTGGCTTTAGCAAAAAGCTTTAAGTATTCTGAGCAAGTATCTACTCCTGAGCTTATCCCAAGACTCTAGTATTTGTTGAGTTTCTCAGGAACAGAAAGAAAATGGACAAATGTTTGATTTCCAAAGATAAAAGTATGTATGTTTGAGCAGCTTCATTATTATAAGGTGACAAAATGAGGATTTTGTCCTTTCAGTACTTCACTTACATACTTTTGAAATATACATGCATAGGTTTTTATGTTTCCAACTGTATGGATAAGTGCTGTAATATTCTGATAAGACAGAAATGTGCTGATCATGGTCATAGATATGGGCCTTAAATCCAATCAAAAGGATTTGATGGCTTCTGTAACACTATTGTGACTATTTCATGAGGGTGTATACCTGCCAAGATATTCATTATTGTTAGTTCACAGGGCTTAAAGTCAGGTAAAACTATGATAATTTTTCTCCGTCAGGGACATGCAAAACACTTATCAGAATTATGAAACCCAATTAGTAGGAATGAAGTTTCCAACTTGATTTCTCCATATTTTATAACTCAAACATACCACATATTAGGCAATATACCTTTTTATAAAATTTTGGAAGATAATCAAGAGCATTAACAACAGCTTTATGCTTTCAGATTTGTGGGACTACACTAGCCAACAACTCCAAAAGACTGACCCCATCAGATTTTTTTATTTGTATGACTAATTTCTATTAGGGAAACTGTTTCCCAATTATATGGTACTTATTTCACTTAATTTCCTTTTATTTATGTATCTATGTATTTTAACCAATTTCTACGATTGTAGTAGGTTTTTATAAAACTTTATATAATGTCTGTATTGTTAGTTATAATGCTCTTTTAAAAAACATTTTTATTGATTCTTCATGAGATTCACATCATGAACCCCAATGCCTCTCAACTCCCTATCCCCTCATACCTGCCTTTTGCCCTTGCAAACTTCTCCCCAAATTAAAATCTCATAACAAACAAACAAATAAACTAAAAAAGGCATTGAAAAGATCTCATTGTTGAAGGTGTAGTGTGTCACAATGTGTCCCACAGTATTTGCAAATGTTTATTGTAAGGTATCATTGATTAGATTTGAGGTTTCTGGCTTCTGTGACATCATCAATATAGGATTCTTACTAGAACTTATCCCAGTTATTCTGTTATTGTCTGTGTCATAGAGATACTACTGTTTTGGATCAGCAAGACTGGCACTTTCATGAGGCCCAAGTCTTAGTTATCTTACAGATCTAGAAAATCTTCTGTAAGTATGGAAAAAATTACTATTAATAAATTTGAAGAAAAGCACTCTGTGTGAGTGGGTACAGATTTGTTTAGTAGCCGTAAAGTATTAGGTTAAAATTTCATGTCTTAAGAATGGGCCACATCACTGTGAATTTTGGTCATGAAGACACCTAAAGGCCTACATATTTTACAAGATATCAATATCCACTACTGTTGGTTGCATACCAAAACTAGGTAATAAGACCTCATTACCAAGAATGGTATACTTTGGCTGCAAGACACAGAGAATAAAATTAGAAGTGTGCTAAAAACTCTTTCCCTATAAAATGAGTTTTGAAGTAGTAAAAGGCTCTTTACAGACTACTGGGTAAGATTGTCACTGACAGATCTGCTCAGTGATGGACCTTATAGACTACACTAACAAAATATCAGGCAAAATGTGTTCACTAGTACAATAGAAGAACAACTGTTATGAAAGGAAACAACAGCTTTCAGATTGTATTGAAAATCTGCTCCACAGGAGTGACCTCCCATCTGATATTGTATAATATGGATAAAGCCCTTGGTTTAGAAATAATAGGTACCAGCAAGGAAGCGACTGCTATTATTATGTTAAATGAATAGAATATATCTATTATTTTGCCTTCTAAACAGTAAATATTATGTCCCTATCATCTTAGAATACTGTTGCTATTAGCCTGAGTTGGTGACATAAGAAATCTTGCTTTTGGCAGAGAACTGGATTTACTGTAAAGATTTAGAATGTGAATCGCCTGAAAGAATAATAAGTGACTTTTTCTCTGATATGGTGGCATAATGTTCAGCCATAACTAGAAGGAACAACTTAAGTATCTGTATCCTTCCTTCTGAAGCTCAAGGAACATGCAGAAAGGAGTAGGGTTACCTCTGTAAAGGTAACCCTAGCTGAGACTTCTACCAGCAGAGGATACAGAGAGTGAAGTGACCACTCCTATATCCAGGTGAGACTTCTACTGAGGGAGGGGGACATCAACAAACCCACAAAAATCTTTAACCGAACTGTTCCCTGCCTACAAGATACCTAAGAATAAAGAGGGAACTGACAATGACTGCCCAACTTGAAACATATCCCATGTAAGATAGCCAGTCCCTGTTCCACTATTAATGAAACTCTGCTATGCGTGCAGAGAGGAGCTTAGCATAACTGTATCCTGAGAGGCTTCATCCAGCAGCATATGGAAACAGATACAAATACCCACATCCAAACATCAAGCAGTGCTGGAAGAATCTTGTGGAAGTGTAGGAGATAGAATCGAGCCAAAAGGAGGGGCCAATGACACCATAGAAGACCTATAGAGCCAACTAACCTGGTCCCATGGGAGCTCACAGAGACTGAACCACCAACAAAAGAGCATGAAGGAGCTGGACTTAGCTTCCCATAAATTTGCAGCAGATATGCAGCTTAGTCTTCTTGTGGATCCCTTAACAACTAGAGCAGAGGCTAACTATGAGTAGGTTGCCTGTCATTAGATCCACTTCCCCTTACTGGACTACCTGGTTTAGCCTCAGTGGGAGAGGATAAACTAGGCTTACTGTAACTAGATGTACTATGTAGGTACCAAAGTGAGGCTCCCCATTCTCTAAGTAGGAGAGGAGTGGGGAATAGTTGACAGGATTTGTAAGACTGTTTCTGGTAGGAGAGGAGGGACAGGGTTGGGGAGATCGAAATGTTAAGTGAATAAATTATTTAATTAAAAAATAACAGAGTGCTTGAAAAGTAGTAATAGTAATATATAGCTATTTTCTTCTAATTAAAACATTTATATGGAAGTAGGAGTGAGGCTTTGTGTGACTAAGGAGGCTAAAGAAATGTATAAGTCTCAGGAAGCTCATGGAAGTTACAAAATTCTCATGGTCCCTTCTCCAAGTTCCCCAACTTCTACAAGCAGTAAGCAGTTTCTGATGGAGAGGAGACTTTCAGTGATACCAGATGCAAGGTAGGCATGAAGCTCCAGAGATGGAGATTTCGTGAGTCACTACAAATGCTTGGGTGGAATTTGTAGTGCTGTAGATAGTTTTGAGTCACCCGTGCTTCTGCAAGTAAATCTGTATCTATCCTTCCCAAAGTAACCTTGATTGACTAGCTGAATCAATATATTAGAAATCGGTAGAGTCTTTGTCCTTAATTCTATCAAAGTTAACACACATTGTTCACATCTTCCCAGTAAAAGCAACATAGTAACGATCAAGAAATAATAAGCTGGAGTAAAATAGTTAGGATTACTGTCTAGCATATTCAGAAATGATTAAGTTTCATCATAGCTAATGCTTTGTAGACCATTACTTACGAAGAGATTGTTCATAAATAATCCAATGCAGCATACTATCAGCTAATATCATTTAGGTAATAAGATGTTAAAAGCTTATTAGATAATGATCTATTTCTTGGCTTTTACTGCCTTGTCTCTTTAGAGACAGCACAGAATACTTAATCTTACCAATGGGTTAAGATGAAATAGTCATGATATATTTAAATACATAATGAATCTGTAGCACAGATCAGCTACCAAGAAATAAATAAAAGGAGAGAGAGGAGAGAGAGAGAAGAGAGAGAGAGAGAGAGAGAGAGAGAACATGTGGAGCTGTATATGTTTGGGGGATGTCTGTGTTTGCACGTGTATGTATGTAAATAGTTCAAAGTTTAATATTAGAGCAAAGACCACTATGCTGATTCTTCACTTTTAAAGTTTGTTTCTGTACTTCAGTGGTCATTTCCGTTGTCCTACAGCCCAATAAATAAGGTCCAATTTCTCATAAATTAAATTATTATCATAATATAGAATCATAGTTGTTTTTAGGAATATTTGATATCTGTGCTTTATTAACCCATTTTTAAAAAATGAAGTATCATAAATTATAATTGGAATATAACAGCCAACATTTTATTTCCAGAAGAAATGAAAGGCTCATAAATTCTACAAATGTAAGTGGCAAATCCTAGAGTAGAATGGATTACTTTTCTGCACATAACATAAATTCCCTTGAGATGTTAAGAATTTTTGAGGCTACAATTTCTATTTTCTAAATCTTCCAGAGTTTTAAGCATGATTTTTCAAGTGACTTTGTTCGAATTTATAAATATACAAGTTTACACTTTAAAAAAAAATGTATGATATCAAAATATTCCCATTTCTGCCCTACCTTTGAATAGGTAAAAAAGCAAAGATAAAATGAGAGTCAGAATGAATGAAGATAAATGTTTCATTGATGCATTTTACCTACTTCTATATGCAGTAGACATTTACTTTAATTCAGTTCACCAGAGGTATATTAATTCCAGTGTATACTCACATTTTCCCTTGACATTTCTCATCTATGTGAGAAAACAGTTATTTCTGTTCTTGGTATATGGATGATATTTGTGTTTAATATTACTTGGCTCCTTTTAAGAAACAATAACAATGACTATATTATTGAAATAGCCTAAATAATGTTTTACTCTTCATTTCAGGCACCATTTTTTTTTCATTGAAATTTTCCATTAGTCCTAGGAGGTGGGCATATTTATTCTTTTCTTAATATTATAGAGAAGACACAAACACATGATACTAACCCCTTATTTATAATAATACAAGAGACAGAAATTAAAAATTAGCAAATTGAAAGCCTAAAAATCTGACAACCAATTGTGGTTTCTCAGACTTTTGATAGTGACACATTAAAATGGAGACAGAAAGCTTTTATGAGGCGCAGGATGAAGAAGAAAACTATAGCAAAATAGTGTCTTTGGGATATGATAGGTCATTGCACTCATAAACTCACAGTGCTTTTGTTTGCTTCTACAAGAGCTACACAAAATAAAGCCAGGAAATATATCCCAGCATGGGGGATAGTGAGTAGCTATTGGTTTTTGATGGCTGCCTCAACACAGAGGGACAGTCTATTTTCTTCAAGTCTGTGGCAAGGACCTATTACTTGATATATATAGTCAGCACGTATTGCAAACAAAGTGGAAAACATTAAAAAAAATTATAAATATATTAAGGAAGGAGATATGATAGGGTAGAACTTCTCTGAAGTCCACAATTCCAAAGATCAAAATGATAGATTATTTTAAATGACCCAGGGTTACAAAGTCAACTGTATTTTAAATAAATATGTCTATCTCTGCCCAATGTATTGAATATTCAGAGTATATGTTATAGGGAGTTGTGAAAGAACCCAACAAAAATCATAAAACAAAATAAAATTAAGGAGTTTTATTATAATTATTTTTGTCATGCAATTTTCTAGGGTGGATATTGTAGATGACTCTGCTCTAGTATGTTGGTAAAAGGTTAAACATATCTGAAAGAATTGCTGTGTAGCATTCCAAAGATCTGATATGGAAGAAGACAAAGATATATATGTATATGTGTATATATATATATATATATATATATATATATATATTCATGTAACATTAAAGGAAAAGCTTAAGATATTTGCTATGAGGGACAGTTGCTAAAATGTATTACAGTTATTTGGAAAAATGTCATGAAAGCTGATGAGGTATACTAAATTCATAGAAGCAGATTTTTGACAAATGGAAGCTTTTCCTTGCCAAGGAAATAAATAAAATATTTTTAAAAAAAGCCAAAAAAAACCAAAGTAAATCATTTTCTAAGACTTGAAAACAATATGAGAATTCTTGACTTATTTAGTATTTCTGAAGATGCTCAAACATTTTAAAAATCATGCTAAAATCCCTGATAATGATCAATGCATGATTCTCCTAAACATACCTACAGATTGAAGAAGGTGAAAAGTCCTGGTGCCAAGGCCATCAAAATATTCCCCCCAAAATCAAAAAGGACAACTTTTCCAACCTAAAGAAAGAGATGTCTATTAAACATACAAGAAGCTTATAGAACACCAATTAGACTGGACAACAACAGAAAATCCCCCTGGCACATAATCAAAACACAAAATGTGAAGAACAAAGAAAGAATATTAAGAGCAGCAAGAGAAAAAAAGCAGACCTATCACCTATCAGAATTGCATTGGGCTTCTCAGAAGAGACTCTAAAAGTTAGAAAGGGACTGGAAAAATATCTTGTTGCCTCAAAACAACAACAACAACAACAAAAACCAAATAAAACATGTATTAACCTAGACCCAGCAAAATCTCAATCACCATAAATGGAAAAAACAAGACACTTCAGGACTTGGATCTTCCTTTTTGTTAAACTCCTTATGGTATGTTAGTTGCATTCTGGGTATTTGGTGCTTTTTGGCTCATATCCACTTATTACTGAATACATACCATGCATGTCCTTTGGGATCTAGCTAAGATCAAAAACTCAAGAGATTGAACATGCTGGAGAGGCTGTGGAGCAAGGGTAACTCTTCCTCATTGCTTGTGGGAGTGAAAACTTGTACAACCACTAAGAAAATCAATTTTGTGGATTCTCAAAAAACTGTATAGTTCTACCACAAGACTCAGCTAAACCACTCCTGGTTACATACCCAAAAGATGCTGCAATACCCCACACAAAGACACTTTCTCAACTATGTTCATAGCAACATTATTCTTAATAACCAGAAACCAGAAATAACCTAGATGTCCCTCAAATGAAGAATAAAGAATATGCGGTACATCTACACAATGGAATACTATTAAACTATAAAAAACAAAGACATCATGTATTTTGCAGGCAAATGGATGAAACTTAAGACTATCATCCCGAGTTCTGTAACCCAGTTCCAAAATACATGCACTGTATGTATTCAACAACTAGTGGATATTAGCCATTAAATACAGACTCCACAATCCACAGAAAATAAACAAGAAGGAAGGCCTAAACAAAGACTCTTGAATCTCACTTAGCATGGGAATAAAACAGTCATAGGAAGCAGATGAAGGCAGGAGACTGAGAGGGAGAAAGAATGGAGGATGGAAAGAGGAATGTGGGTGTTAAGGATCAGGTGTGGTGAAGGACAGGGTTGATGGCTAGTTGGCCATTGAAATAAATTGGAACCGGGCGGGGTGGCGCACGCCTTTAATCCCAGCACTTGGGAGGCAGAGGCAGGCGGATTTCTGAGTTCGAGGCCACTGGTCTACCGAGTGAGTTCCAGGACACCAGGGCTACACAGAGAAACTGTCTCGAAAAACCAAAAAAAAAAAAAGAAAGAAAGAAATTGGAATCTGTAACTGACTGTGATGAGGAGGTAGGAAGAGTAAGTAGAGTAAAAAAAATACTTAGATAAGTAACAAGGCAGTTATAACTAGAATGAGACAACCAAATTGCCAGGTATGAGGAACAATCAGCCTCTGAGCCAGTGTTGGCATTCTGGTCACCTCCTAGTAAGTCCTGATTTTCTTTTAGAAACCTATATAATAGAACACTGTTTCCTTTCATATCTCCTTGCGTCCGATCCAGTTAATAACAGCAGACTAATCTCTTAGTAATTAAGTCTTCTAAAGGATTCATATATTTCACACAATCACCCAAGGTTCATCAACCCTAGATAGAATAGAGGCAACAAAGAATAACTGGAGTTACAAGTTTATAACATTGTTAGCATTCAGTTCCATGGTGAAAGAACAAGATAGTCACATAAAGGTAAAAACAAAGAACATATATGTTGGCTAGCTGACTCTCCAAAAGTGTAAGATAAGGATCAGCTACAAGGTTGGTATTACCAGCAATGCCAGCCCAGGGTAAAGGCCTTCAGGAGAGCCATGTAAGTCATCAGCTACCATAGCAATCAGATGGATGGAAGTGATCTTCAAAGCATGACTACTCCTGTGATTTGGGGAGTATGTAAACAGAACGGTCTTGACATGAGGTAATTATAACAGGTCATCACTCCCCCAGGGGAGATCAATGTAACTTTATGAGACCATTGTTCATCCCCCAAAACGAGTGATTGTTACACAAAATATTAATCCATTCATTTGAATCATCCTGCTGCCCTCATCCTCTTCTAGCATTCACCTGTTCTGTATTTTTATATCAGGTACAACGCAGCCAACGGATCATCAGCAAAACAATGGGATGATGAGTCCAGTTAATCAAAGACTTACAGCCGCCAGAATGTGAAACCAAATAACCTATTTTCCCTATGACCTAGTCACAGATATTAGGCATAGTAACAACAACAAAACAAGCAAACAAACCATACAAAATCCATATTGGACACCACTGGGCAATCCCAGCAATTGGAAAGCAAACACAAAAGGATCGTCTTCATGAGTTCAGAGCTTGAGTGGGTTACTAATGAAATGCCAGCCAAAACAGTAACAAAACAAAAAGCCCTCGAGGAAGACAACAAAGCAAGCTCTTCCATTGATCTTCCATGTCCCTATAGACATTGTATTTTGATTCTCCTCATATTAATCTCTCTTTATGTTAGTCACACAACTTGTATGTTCTCATTCCTTGGCCCACCAATAAAATTCATCATTTGTTTTGTATTTACTTGATTGGTTTTTCTTTTGCCTATTTGTTATTATGAATCAATATATATTGTGTTGACATAATATTAAAACATATTTTTGTTCACCAATATTCAATACACCTATTTATTTTTTTCCTCCTCACATATCATTTATATATATAAGAAAATTAAATATATTAATTTCAGCCATAACAAGAGAAATGACAGGCAGAAAATTATGGAAGAGTGGAAATAATGTACATAGCTTGAAGATCTCAGGGCTGGATGAAGGCATAGCATGAATTTTGCAAATGATCATTTCGCATCCATCTCCTCTTGCTGTTTGGAAATACAATGAAAATATGTCCTGTGATTTCAATTCTAATGATACTATGTACTGTGTTACCTGTGTTTTTTTAAATACTGTATTCCGTAAGCAATATTTCTTGTGTTGTATATAACAGGTGTCTGTTATTTTTAAACCATTTCTAAGTTAAGATAGTTTTCATTGTAATCAATTTGTAAAAAATACTTGTGTATAGATCACCAAAATACTTTGAGTTTCACAATTGTGGATTTGCCAAACCAGTACTTAAATCAACCTTATTCCTCAAGAGCTAATTCTTTTTATTTTACTGTCCTAATTGTTTACTAACTTAGAGTCAGTGGGACCTGGGAGAACAGGGCCAATAAATGTGGCAGACAGAAGTCTCATGTGATAGCAAATTTGATTCAGGACATAAAATAGTTTATACTCTGAGGGTTAAAAAGAATCACATGAGTAAAGAGTACAATCACAAAGACAAGTCATATGTAGCTAAAAGATGTTTGTCCATCAACATATAAACAAACAATAACCAGGTGTAACAACAATCTGATGTAAACGCACTTCTATATGCTATACATGGGGGAAACATGAAAACATGTTTTGAAGGAACTGAAATCACAATCCTCCTGCCTTGTTTCCTCAGAGTTTTGCCACAAGCACTCAGAAGTCCCCTTGTATGACTCTTTCTTGCACACCTAGTAAATACTTTCAGTACTTAAAACATCAGCCTCAATATAGAATGTTTTTGAGAACTGCAAATAGTCTTTTAGTTTAGTCTCAGATTTCCATTTCTCTTTTATATAAACTGACTTAATTGTCCATTTAATTAATATATAATTTATGTACAATATGTACATTTTAAACTTAATTCAAATTAGTTTAACATATTTTGCACTGTAATTTTATCTCTAAGATCAAAGTAGTTTAATACTAACACACACTGCTAGAGTTATTGCACAATTACCAAAAATTTTACTATAACATTTCGCTATTTTCTAATGAGATGCATATCATTTAAATATTAACTAAACAGGATTTCACTTATGGAAGATTATTAGGCTCTATAAATGCTAAATTAAAGAGGACTTTTTATGTGTATGTTTATAAAATTATAAGCTAGTTAGAGCTCATGTCTTTAACAGGAAAATAAACACATATTTTACTCAACTCTTGGAGAAGGGAACAATCAGGATTTCCTGGATTCATAATGAAAACTAACATGATTTCCCCAGAGAATGGACTGGAGATACAAAAAGCAGCAAGATCTACCCTGACTCTTTCATCTTCTTCAGATGGTGAAGTTGTAATGAAGAAGAGAGTAGTTACCCACAGAAGAATGCATTCCCTGTGCCTTTGTATTATGTTAGTGAGTAGTAGAATGACTTAAGAGTACACTTGACAACATTTTAGGGTTGACAAGTCTGTTATAGTCCATACAGATAAACTAGGTTTGTAGTGTGATAGATGAGTCTCAATGGCAAGGTATAGGATAGTGATTTGAATTCAGAAATTATCAATTTATACAAGAAATGTGTGATCTTAAGATTAATATTTTCAAAGGATCAAGGTTCTCATAAAACAAGGAGCCAAGTAGAGCTCAAACCTGATATTACTTTCAGGCTTTGTTTAGTGGGGAAATGCATTTTATTATAAGTTGATTATTTTAATCAATTATTTTTCTTTTCAGTCTATATTTTTGATTAGCTAGTTAAAATATTAGTGCTTTTCATTATGTTTACCCTTGTAAATAATATTCAGTGACACCAACGCAGAGTAATGTACAAAAACAGAAAAAGAGATGAAAGATGATGAAATATTGAGACTATCAAGTAAACATTTCTAGAATGTATGGTCACAAATGTACTTTTCTTTGATAATTAGAGAAATCCTAAGGAAGAAAGACATTTATTGGCCTGCTGGCCTTCTTCTAAAAGGGAATGAAAAGATAGATGAAAGAAAGGGATGCTAATGTTAATATATTACATATAATATATAGATATGTGTTTACAAGACTGAATTACATATTTGTACACATTGATTTGATAAATGCACAGTTCACCCTTATCTATGAGAAATGAGAACTCTGGATAGAGGCTTAATTTAAAAAAAAAGAAGACTGGTTCTTCTTTGAATTTAAGAAATATAACATAGAATCTATAAAAAAAAATACCTTATGCAACTGCATTACTTTTTGGCTCCATATTGGATTCAGGGTACTCCATGCTGTAGATAATGCTACTTTAAAGCTAGGGACAAAGTGAGTTTCTGTTTGATTTCATACCTAGCTAATGTTAGTATTTGAATAATTGAATATGAAATTGCTTTCTTTCGTTTACTGAAGCACTACGAGTTATATCACAGGACTGTAAATTACTCAGGCAGTCTTAAAGATTCATGTACAGTACTATACTGGAACTATAGTTCTGTCCATGGGTTTTATGGAAACAAAAGACATTTAAATATTAGATCACAGGAATTTATATACAAATATTCAGAGATTATCTGGAACATAATTTCTTGTATTAGAATTTTATACTTTTGCTTTAGTTAGGTTGTTAGGTGTAGTGGACATTAAAAGTCAGGATACAGAATACAAGAAGAGTCAGAAGATAGGAAAAATTTAAATCTAAAAGTAATTCCTGACACAAAGCATTATACTTTAAAATTATAATTGACCACAGAAAGGGTTAACAACACATCCTTATTAGTGCTTGGAACAGTGGTTCTCATCATGAAATTTTCATAATGTAGTTCCTTGTATTTTGTTCAGGTTTACTCCCCCTTGTCATGTCTTTACCCCCTTAATATCATCTATAAAACAATTTCCCAGTAACACTATTGAATTCCATTGAAGACGGCATGAACTTCATATCCACAGAATCTCCATTATTAATTAGGGTTAACTTATTCACAGTCCTTAAGAAAAAGTATCATAGTTGAGGCTCAGGATGTAGTTTCATGTCTACATCTACTCTGCATAAAAATCACACACTATCTTATCCTCAGTATGTTAACACACTATTAGTATTGAGCTCACAAGGATGTGTGAGGATTAAAGAAATTACCACCATAAGTCCACAATCCTGGAGCATCAAAAGGTTAGTTTTTATTGCAGTATTCCCAATTTACAAGTGAGTGCCAAGAGAAAGTTGCAAAATAGAAAATATGTACATATGTTCCTCACTGTGGAGTTCAGGTTAAAATGCTAATATAAAGTAATTGAAAAGGACTCGATGGTAGTTAATAAATTCACACTTGTCAAGTTGGGCAGTAATTTAAAGATTGAGAGTGCCTCAGATTAAAGATATAATGAAATACATATTTTAAAATATCAATCCATGTCAACTACACTTTACATTTATTTAATATTTATTGTGTTTGACATTTTTATTGACATATTTAACTAATACTCTGTAATGAAACTACAAGATGGTTATGTTGATCAAAGTGTTTTCATGGGCATAATTTGGATCAATAAAGAACAATTCTTTATCTTATTACTAATAAATTATTGATAACCTTTTAAATGTAGTATCAATATTATTGTAAAATTTTATAAGCAATCTTCCAAAGTTTTCAAATACAGATGAAATTTTGATTTTTTTTCTATATTATTCTGTGGATATATATATATATATATATATATATATATATACACACACACACATATAATTTGCAAATAGGATAAGGTCAATTGCATTACTACTTGCTATAGGGATAAATGTAAGCTAAATTTTATTATAAAATTTGGCATTCAATAAGGCTGAATTCAATCTTCAACCACGTTACGAAGATTAAATCCCAGAATTTCTGCTCCAGATGTGAAAATTTTGTGAGTCTCAAATCACTCCCTTTTCTCAGAATGCATGCCCGTATATTCACCTACCTGATGTACAGTTCACCATTTGGCCTCATGAGTCTCCCAAACTTAAGGCATATGAAACATTTTTGGCTCTTTTTACTCCAACCCATTACTATGTCAATGTTCTCCAAATAATTCCCACTTCCTCTGCCGAGTTGCTTAAGGTAAGATACCATTTGATTCTGCTGTTTCTCTCTCCTCACCTACAACCATCAAGAATCTTGCTTCTACAGCCAATATATAACCCAACGATTCACTTTCTCCTCTCCTCAGATGTAACTATTGTTAGTCATTTTTGATTGGTTCTTGTCACTAATATCTTCATCATTCTCTGATTTGTATTTAATCCTTCTTCAAAAACAATCTTTAAAAAAAAATCATCAGACCAGGTGGTTTGGGACATTCAGCTTTGTAATTTCTGACAGTACCTGATTCCTTTCATGTATTTTTTTCAAATATTTTAATGAAGATGTTATTATAACAATTAAAAAAAATGATAGCATGATTGAAATTACTTTGAACATATAGATAGATCACTGTAAGCATAACAACAGCCATACGTTCCATGAACATTTGGTCCATTTTATCCAGTCTCATTTATTTTAATAACAGTTTCAAATTTTATCTATATAATCTTTGATTTTTCTTTTTGATTAGACTATGTTAATATGGACCAAATGTTCAAAAGAATATGTCAAAGCAAAAGACATATTGAAGTGCATGGCCTTTACTGCCATCTGAAATCACATTGATGTCAATGGGCTATGCTGCCGCTAAGAACCATGTCTGAATCCATGTGCGGCTAAAAAGGCTATGTGGCCCACGTTTCCACTGAAGAACGTAATTACGTCAATGATCTGGGCTGACTCCAAGGGCAATAATGATGTCTTCGCTCAAGCTGCAGCAAAAGTTCATATTTATGTCCACAGTCTGCATTGCCACCTAAGACTTTGTTGAAGGCCACATTGATGTCTGTGACTATGTTACCACCAAGGGTCAGGAAGATACTCATGGAAAGTGCTGCCATTTGAGTCCTTGTTGATGTCTGTGGACTATGTTTCGATGAGGGCCATTTTGGTGTTCATGGTCCTCTCGCATCTGGGGCCAAGTTGATGTCTGTGCCACATGGATACCCATACTGACTCCTGAATCCATTTTTAAGTCTGTAGACTGTCGGAGAGGAAACCAGGAAAAGGAATATCATTTGAAATGTAAATAAATCAAATTCCAATAAATAAAAAGGAAAATAAAAGTGTATAGACTGAATTGCCACTGAGGAGCTTGTTTGTAATGTGGTGTCTACTGCCACCAGAGATCATGCTGAGGTCAATGGACATGCTTACACTGGAAGCCATGTGAGTATCTCCAGATACTATATGAAAGTCCGTGATCTAAACTCCTGCTAGCTATAAGGGCAAGGAAGCTTTTATCTGCAGTGGTATCTTGACTGCAGACCACAGTTGATAAAGAGACATAGGACAATCCCTACCTCCACCCCTACCTCTGAAAAGTAACAATTTGGTCAGAAAGACAGCTGTTGAATAGAACTCCTAAAAGCTGGATAAGGATAGTGAAATGTAGCTCTCCACAATAGAGGGCTACTGGAGGGGGCTGGGGTGAGGTATTATTTACTCTTCTTTAAGGAGTTGTCTACCAGGAGTTTGACCACTTTCTAGTGACTATATAAACAACACAATTTGAACATTTTGGGGGGAGTCACAAGACTGGGGAGGTGGATATGGGAGGAAATGGAATAAGGGATGCATTTTGTGGAATTCCAAATAGTTAATAAAATTATTGCATTAAAGAAATGAGATTTTGGAGTGTCCCAGGTTGGAAAGGATCTTAATGTAGTACATATATAAGACAAAAATGGTTTTTACAGAATTGCATCCTGCAACTGAGTAAAAATTATTTAGTGTTATGAAATCAGAATGTATCTTATCTTAATCACTGGACACAATCGGTCTCCTTGAATTTAATTCACAGAAAGTAAAATGAAAATACATAATAAGAAGAAAAATAACATCTTTTATGAACTTATCTTGTTACATTCAGGGTGGGTATGTCCCTAAAGATAAAGGAGCAAATGGGCAAGCTAGCTGGGACAGTCCTGAAGAGGTGTCCCTCGTGGGGTGAGTATGGGAGAGCCGACCTATGGTGCAGTCTATGGGAGCTCTAGAAAGCTGTTGCAAGCAGGAGAGCCGGCCAAGCACCCAATCTGTGCAAAGCTGGAGAGCTGGCACTTGTGACACAGTGTCACAGGTATAAGGGTGCTGGTAAGCTGAGCCATTTAGCTACCTCCCAGGCCCAGATCCAGCACTTTGAGCTAACCCACTCCAACATCTACCACATCTATGAACTGCTGGAGCATTTAAAGGATCCAGTTCTACAAACACAAAGCTGCAAGTTCTCCATGACACAGAGCAACAGGATACAGGAGCGGATGCTCACGGACATCCATTATTGAATTGTAGCAGAAGCCAGAGGCCTGGAACCAGAGCAACGACTCATTGCAACGAACAGGTGCAAGTAAAGATGTTTAGACAAAGGATGTATTGTGTAATACAGTGTGACACACTGTAGCTTCCACAGTGAGAGATTTCTGGGGGTAGGAGAGGAGGCTGGTTTTTTTGTTGGTGTTGTTCTGTTTTGTTTTGGTTTTGCTTTTTTCTATTCTTTTTTTTTTTTTTTTTTTTTTTTTTTGTAAATTTTATTTTTGAGGAGGGTAGAAGGGAAGATTCCAAGGGCAGAGGGCGGATACAAAGCAATGGCAAGATGAATGGGACTTGGGCATGATGTGAAATTCACCAAGAATCACCAAAAGGGTTTGTCCATTTTTAAAGAAGCAAATGTATGAGATTCAGCTTGGCTAAGTGGATGAAGTTACAGCTTGCACAACTAGAAGTAAAAGAAAAGAAATATGACTAAATTTTTTCTAATCCATTCATGCGGGGCACGTTTACTGAGAGTGGTTTTGAAAGGCCTGGTGAGATAGTAAAGCCACAGCTTATTTTGTTCTGGATGGACTTCACTTTTAAACACCTGAAAAAGTAGTATTCAAAAAGAGGAATTAAACCACAGTGGAACCGCCACGGCATAAAAAAGACTGTGATTACACTCCTTGATATCATTGTTACAGAAAATGAAGCAACTAATTCTCTGTAGGATGTGACATTATCAAGGAGGTATGTGATGGTTTATCTGTGAGTCCAAAGATAAGCAGATATCTTTCAGCAAAGGAACAAGATAGCATTCCTGAAACACAATGAAGGAAGTACTTACAGGCATAGAGCCATGGAACACTACACAATATATGGGAAATTGACAGAGATTGACAAAGCTTGGGAACAAAGGCTACAAAATAAGAAACAGCTCAGCCTTGTAGCTCTGAACAAATATTTAAACAGTGTGATCAAAAGAGTTAAGGATGTTAAACATAGTCTCATGTGCTAAGAATGCTTTGTCATTATTCTAGCCAAGGCTGAAGTCTGTTTACATAGGAATCTAAAGTTTCTTATGGAAAGTAGGAAAGAGGAAAATCAGATATAGGGAAATGGGGGTTGGAGTATCACAACTGCCTGGGCATAAGAAAATGATGTTTAAACTAAATCAGTGGAATTATGTATAAGTAGATGTGACTGAGTTTTTATAGATATAGATATAGATATAGATATATAGATAATAGATATAGATATAGAATAGATATAGATATAATATAGATATAGATATAATTAGATATAGATAAGTAATAATTTAGTTAATATATTTATATAAATTATATATAAATTTCAGACCATGTATGTGAAGCACTATAGACAGAAATCTTTGAGCTTAATGGGAGTAGTTTGAATTAACAATTAATAGTCATGAAATATGTTCATTATATGGATAGAACTAGGCACAGTTGGACATGGTCCTGCATTGATTGAGTCTTGAAGGGAAGTTATGATGCACTGAGAAAACGAATAAAAGGCATAAACTGGCCATGTGAAGGCAAAGAGATTTCTCACATGGATAAGTTCAGGATTATGTTACTGTTTAATTCATTCAGAATCCTTGCCTTCTTGATATATGTGCCTCTAAATGGTCACAGTTATCTTATCTAGAGAATGTTAAACCCAGCAATAAAATATTTTAAGTAATTACATCTCAATATCAGAGTTTACAATGGAAAAAAAAAAACATAACAGGAGCAACTGTGGCTTCTGATTCATGAAAAACAGATAAGATGAGACAATACTATATGTACTCCCAATTCATATAGGAATAAAGATACTAGCTACAATGCACGCCACAGAAGTAAGAACAAGGAGTCTAAGGCTGTGGAGGATAATTGGAAAAGAAATGGAATAGCAGGCAGAGGTCATGGAGGAGGAACAGGGGTCAGTGAAAATGAGACAGATAATGGACTATGGAATAAATGTACAATAGAAGCTCCAGGAAACTACAAGGATGGACATAGCTAAGACTCCTAGCAATGGTCGATATAGAGCCTGGACTGGTCACCTCCTGTAAACAAGCAAGAACCCCAGTGGAGAGATTGAGACACCAACCCAGTCACAAAATACAGTTTGTCTTCCCTATAAGATATGCTGAGGTAAAGTGGTACAGAAATTATAAGTAGCCAAACAATGACTGGCCCAGCTTGAGACCATACCACGGTAGGGAACCCACCTCTGACACTGCTTGGAGGGCTAGAAAGCAAAGGCAGCATGGCTCAGAGAACTAGGATAGAATCAAATATAACTGTTAAAAAAAAAACACAATGAAATGATGCCTATTGATATTCTGTAATAATCATAGATTGGTGCCTAATCCAATTTTCATTAAAGAGGCTTCATCCAGAAACTGATAGAAGCAGATGCAGAGACCCACAGTCAAACATTAGAAAGAGCTCATGAAATCCTGCAGAAGATGTGGGAGCAGAGAAGTATTGAAGGAGCCAGAGAAGCCAAGGTACCAGAAGAAAACAGCATAAGGGATCAGCAAACCTGGACTCATAGCAGCTCACAGAAACTGAACTGACAACCATGGAGCTTGCATGGGACTGACCTAGGTAGGCCCTTGCATATATGTTATAGTTGTGTGGCTTTATCTTCTTGTGGGATTCCTAACAGTGGAGTAAGTTCTGATCTTGGGACTCCTTTCCCACTACTGGTTTGCCTGTCCAGTCTTAGTATAAGGCAAGATGCCTAGTCTTACTACAATGTGATATGCTATGTGCGGTTGATACCCATGGGAAGCTTCGCTTTCCTGAAGAGAAATGGAGGCAGAGTGGATTGAACAGACACAAGGGAGGAGGGTGGTAGGGACTAGGAGGTAAAGAAGGAAGGAAAACTGTAGTCAGGATATAAAAAAAAATAATCAAAAAAAACATGTTTAAAAACTAACACATCCAAAGTACATGTCAATGTCTCCTTTCTTATTTACTCAGTTTAAAGAAGTGGAGAGAACTTTTCAATACAGAGGGAGGAGAGGAATATAAATTAGAGAAGGATCAAAAAAACCATGAGTCACAGACATTATATGATGAAGAAATGAAGAACAAGGGAGAAAACAAAATCTGTGTCTTTCTCCTGACAATTTTGTAGTAAGTTTAATTTATGACCAGGTTGATATTTGTGCAAGTAACATCAATGTGACAAATATTAAGAGACAGAAAAAATCCAAGTCATCCCATTAAAACAGTTATAAACTAGGAGAGGATTATTTGAAGGCAAGCAAGTGTGCGAGAACTCATCTCTGAAAACCTTTACTACAAAGCTTTGCTTGGAAAAGTGTTTCACATTTCAAGTTAAACTCACAGTAGCAAGAGACCCCAACTCCAAAAGAAATAGAAACCAACAAATATAGACATCTTTTAAGATGGTCGTACAGTCATACATGCATGGAATGGCATTGCCCTAGGTGATTTTAGAGACAATAAATAGAAGTACAGAAACATATTTTTTTAGAAGTGGCATGTATTTGTGTATGGTGAAGTAAAATTAGTTTTGCTATTTCAATTTATTTTTTCCTTTCGAATTAGAATAATTAATAATTCTGTTAATCATGCACACTGAAGTACAAGGGGCTGTACAGACGGCTCACTGGTTAAGATCGCTTGCTAGTGCAGAAGACCCAAATGTTGTTCCTAGTACAGAACAGGGGTCTCACAATGGCCTGTAACTCCAGTAAAGTTATCTATCACCCTTTTTTGAGTATCTGCACTCATAGACACAAAGCTTTCTAGGAATACATATACACACATGTAAAATAAAAGATAGTATCGAAAACAAAAAAGAACTACTAAAACAAGCCATCAACAACAACAACAGAAGAGGTTCAACATCAAATATTCTTAAGATTTTGAAAATAACCTTTGATTCAGTAACACTATTATGAATCTAATATTTACAAGAACTTCATGTGGAATATAAACCACAAAATAGAAGCATCCTACTAATGTGAATCAATAACATATAATTATTACAAAATGTATGTTCCTTAAAAGTTTGAAAATTCTCAGATAAGTCTTATTCATCAATATTGGAACCCAGGTAAGAGCAGATCCACAAAACAGAAAATGACTGAATGAGTATTTAGTTTCAGGATTTTAAATTTTTATTTGTTTGCTTTCTGAGTTTTATTCTTCTTTAAAATTGATGAATTTTGAATTCATTCATACAACTTCTTTCTTTTTTTTTTTATTCTATTTTTTCACAGTCCAGACTTTATCCCACTCCCAGTCCACCCTCTGACTATTCCACATCCCACACCTCCTCCCCATCCTCTAGTCTCCAAGAGGATGTCTTCACCCCACCCCCACCCCACCAGACCTCCCCACTCCCTGGGGCCCCAAGTCTCTTGAGGGTTAGGTGCATCTTCTCTGACTGAGTCCAGACCAGGCAGTCCTCTGCTGTGTATGTATTGGGAGCCTCATATCAGCTGGTGATGCTGCCTGATGATGACTCAGTTTTGATCCTATCTACCCCTTCGATTATATATGCCCCCCCCATTTCTTCCTTCCCACTTCCTGTCCTTTCTTTCTTGTTTTTAATCTATTAAGCCCAGTGCATTTGAATAGGTGTGGAGGCACCTAATGAGCATGACCATCCTGCCAGTGACCCTCCACAGTGAATAGTGACACTCCCACACTCACAGCCACCACAAGTTTGAATCGCCCTTCTGCTTGAGTTTGTTCGTAACCACCAGCTGGCCGTGTCTGGTAAACAGAATCTTCACACACTCCTCACCATCAGCCTCTTACAGTCTACCCCGTCTTAGGAGTTTGCTGAACTGAGTTATACAGTTTGAAACTCGGTTCCATCTACCACTAACACCAGTAATTAGTCGTATATTTTAACCAAATGCTGTATTGATCTTTAAAAAACTGCATATGTTAAGACCTTTTGAAGGATAAACTTTTCGAATATATGAATCTAATAGAATATGATTTTGTTAGAAATTTAACATACACAAATAGTTTTATTTTAGAAATCTTACATCAAATTACATTTATTTGTATGAAAGGTAAACACATTTAAATCATTGAAGAAAACACACTTGTGTTAAAATCAAGCAGAATTATAAGCAATGTTTATATAAAACTGAAGCCTCAGGTATTACAACTGTCAATATTAAGTTTAGCTGCAAGATTGTTGACTTTTAGAATTTCATGCAGAATCAATGGTTCTTGCAAAATTTTTTTGAGTTTAGTAACTACAAACAGCCAAATCAACTGTGATTTTCAGTGTTATCTCATTTTTACTACTTCGAAACTGTAGAAATCATGAAACAAGCATTAAATTTTTAATTTTTTCCTCAAATGAACTTTGTTATAAGATGTTTAACTTAAATATTTCATATTAAATAAAAAGGAAATTTTGGTTATGGAAGAATTTTACTCTCCATAATATATTCAAGTTGATAAACACATGCATGTAAGCATATATTATGTAGATATTTTACTATGGAAATTATTAACATTATAATATTTTAAATATAAATATATAAGTATTATTGTTTCATTACATAAATTATGTTTGTTTTAGAAAAAATTAATATTGCTCTTTTATCTTTTAGTTGAATGATACTGAGAGTCAGTGAAATGAGGAAAGTAGTCACACCAAACCTGCATGATCAAATTCTACAAGATGGAAGTGTAGAACCTACTGGAAGATGTCTGCTAGCAGTATTGTTCATCTTGGCTTACACACTCACTTCTTACATATATAGCTGCATAGGCAGACAGACAGACACACACACATATAGCAAATAAACAAATGTAAAATGATAGTTGAGAACATGACTAGTAAACATCTATCTCTAAGTTCTGGTCATTAACAAAATATTAATATACAAAAGTAGTTAGAGATAAAAGCATATATAATATATGTATTACAAAATAATAATACTTTTGTAATATTCCAGCTCTTATGTACATAAATTTGTTCCTCTGAGAAAGAATCACTGTGTTTGATTTGTATCTTTTGATTTCACAAGACTAATGACAAGTATTAAATACAGGATTTATAAATAGCAATATAATTAAATTAGTATAGCTGTGATGAAGGCAGGAAGAAAAGCACTGAGGGATAGAGTGGAGGAAAGAAAGACAAGAGGAGAGGCAACTGGAAGGAAGGCAAGCTTTCCTTTCGTTCATTTTACTTGGTTAACTCTCAGTCAACTAATTGCTGATCTGGCTCTTTAACTACAGTTGACTTTATTTAACTCACACTTACAGAAAGCTCTTGGACTAAAGCAGTGCAGTGTAGATTTACTTCCTAATCCCCCATCTCCTGGCCTGGTGAGATGTGAGAATGGACTTTCATTCTAAGCACCACACTCAAATCTCACTTTCCACCTACCTACCCAACCAGGATGGACAATGTCCTCAAAGACTGAGTCAAAATTATTCTTTCCTCCCTTCAGTTATTTCTTATGAGTCATTTAGTTGCTGTGATGAACAGAGTAACCCATACAACATACCGCAAGCTCAGGAAAAAGAAAAGTTTACTAAAATAGAAGCTGAGTCATGAAACATCATTGCTATTCTCATGATGTAGAACCTTTTATAATTACTGAATCGTTTGGTACCTATCTACTAAAAACAATAAGACAAAATGTGGGTAACTTAATATATATATGAATCACTTTACATTTGTCTTATTAAATAGCTTATGCAGCATATAAATCCATCCATTCCTTGTCATTCCTTGTGTTTTTTATGACAGCTACAGTTTCAAATTTAAATAGAAACAACTGCTAAACTGTGTCAGGGAAAGTGTGAGTGTTGATGAATAATGCTTGTGATTGTCTAAGTACTGTCTTATTTACATAATTATACAATAAGTAGTTGTCTTCATCTCAGATTTTTAATCAAACAGAACTTAGTGCATTTTTTTTTCTAATTGTGATGATTAACATTGATTTTTAAGTCAACAAGAGCTAGCCTCTGGGCACATACACAAGAGTTTGCCCACATTATGTTTACCTAAGTGACTATCATGGGGAAACTTTTCACTTATGTTAATTGGAATAGGAAGATCAGCCCTGATAAAAGGAAAACACATTCTGGCACTGACCCAGATTTAAGGAAGTCTGAGGGAAAAGTTTTTCTCTTGAATAGATTGTCATTCTAGCTTGTTTGTTCCTCCAAAAAGTACTTCAAATGCCATGGTCCTTGTTGCTGCTGACATCCTCTATCGACAGAAACATGATTCATCAGCCTTCAATGTACACTGAATGCCTGTGGCTCTCAGGAATATTTGAGACACTGAGACACTAGTGCCAGTCGGGCCTCCTGCAATCTCTAGTTTCATGCACTGAGAAACTACCAGTTCTCAGTTTTGCCTTGTAAAAACAGCCATGGGTAGACTACAAAAACAGTAAGCCAATCTAATAAATTTTTTTTTAGTACACTCATTCTCTCAATTCTGCTCCTCTGGAAAACCATAAACTCGTCATTGCATTGTATTAAAGTGTATAAAACATAAAATATTAGAGACTAGATTTCCAATGTTTAGAAAAAAGTTATCTAGAAATGGATGTGTTTTCAAAGATTTCAGCTATGTGTCTCAGTTCAGATGTTTTATATTAGTATATATATGTATATATATATCCATATTGATTTTCTTTATTCTGTTCATCATTAGTATTCCATATGATCTGCCATTTAGTTTTATCCAACATTGAAGTCCTTAAGATCAAGTGTTTAGTAGAATGCTTATTTTAATAAATAATTCAAAAGAGATGATACTTTTCAGTTATTTTTTATTTTCAGATTCAAATATATTATACATGATTGCTTTGTCTCTTATTTTCAATATGATGAAGTACATTAAACATTTTGATAAGTAATTAAACCTGATATTCTATGCAATATCTCCTTAATAAATTATCTTGCTTTCATTCTTGTGGCTTATTTAAACCAAAATATTCTGCCAGCATTTTCATGTGTCTGTTCTGCTAAGTATGTAGTCTTTCCTTTTTTTATGAGAAAATATTCATTTTCATATATATATTTGGATATAGATTTGAGTCTGGAAACTAACACACTAAAATTACATTCAAGAAAGAATAAAGTAATTCAATTTCTAAATTTATTGCTATCTTCAACTTGGTGGCTACTACCATGTGGCTATATTTAAAGCTTATATTTTAAGGATTTAATCATTGACATAACATGTTAGGGTACTCTAAGATTTTTAAGAGATAAGACTCAGAACTATAGCTAGGCCATTGAGATCAATATGCATGGAAGAAATTATTACAGTTGTACTACACCACTTAGTACCCTATAAGAAGGCATGTGTACTGTCTGGTTTTGTGTGTCAACTTGACACAAGGTGGAGTTATCACAGAGAAGGGGCCTCCCTTGGGGAAATGCCTTTATGAGATCCAGCCGTAAGGTCATTTTGTCATTAGTGATCAAGGTGGGAGGGCCCATTGTGGTGTGCCATTCCTGGGCTGGTAGTCTTGGGTTCTATGAGAGCAAGCTAAGCAAGTCACGGAAGCAAGCCAGTAATACATTCCTCCATGGCCTCTGCATCAGCTCCTGCTTCCTGACTGCTTGAGTTCCAGTCCTGCTTCCTTTGTTGATAAACAGCAATGTGGAAGTGTAAGCCAAATAAACCTTTCCTCCCCAACTTGCTTCTTGGGACATGATGTTTGTGCAGGAATAGAAACCATGACTAAGATAGAAATGTTACAAAAGAACACATCTCACCCCTGCTTCTGTTTCTCTCTGATTACTCCTCTCTCTCATTTGTTTGCTACATCCAGTATGAGGCTCTCACCTGAGAGCGAAGCAATGGGCTGGTTGAGCTTAGATTTTCAGTTCTAAATTGTGAACTAAATATGGCTGTCTGCTATACATATCACCCAACAGGCAGATTTGATGACAGCTATAGAAACAGAAAAATAATACAGGACTAATTAATAAAGCATTTCAAATTATTGAAAGTGCTCAGGCTTTGTCTTCTATTACTGAAAATAATAAACACATATACTATTATCTCTAAACCCAAACTTATTTATGAATAAATGTATTTATTATTAAATATTCATGACTAAAATTTTTCAGATATTATCTATATTTTACTTTTACCCCTGTAGAGAAATTATTTACTCAATGCACATGACAGACAAATGACAATCAACCTGTATTTTTTCTCGTTACTGAGTATATATTCCATATAAATCTTTGAATAACATATTAAGAAAGAATGCAAAGAGAATACCCAAAAGATCGAGCCTCAAGGTGCTGGAAAACCATCTGTCTAAAAAAATGTTTCCCTAGGCTCAACTACCATGTACAACAGACATCCAAATGCCAGAAAATACACATTCAAGTCTATAACAAAATGTAGTTTCAAAACATTAAATTACTCAGAGCTAGCAGAACAGAAAGATGAAAATGTTTTAATAGGTTGGATAACTCAAAAATGTATTTCTCACTACCAGCTTAGATCAGTATGTCAAGACTTTTTTTTTTTCCAATTCTCCAAGTGGAAATAAAGGTTATGAATCCTGGGAAAGACAGATTTTATTTCTAGACTTCCTCTTTTTTGTTATTTTGATCATGGACAAAAGAAAGGTTAGCAGGTTATGCTGGTCTTTTATACTCAGTTTCCTGTCCGATTTCAAGGTGCTAGAGTTGAGAGTTGGTTTCAGACGGAAGCGACCTTATAATATTTCTCCCAAACCATGGAAATTTCTGAAATAAAAACTACTGACCATTTGGCTGCAACACTATACAAAAACTAAAATTCTAAAACTAGAACATACCTATGTGTATCAGATACACGATATATCTTACTGCAGACTATTTGAAGCTTGCAAAGCTAACTTTATCACTTCATTAGTTACAGCACATTCTACAGTTAGCCAATATATTTGTACTTTATTTTCCTCACTTACAAAAATATGACATAACATCTAATTTGAAACCAGAAATAACATGCAATATGTCTATTGACATTAAGTATTCAAATAATGATAGATGTTCTAGAATTATCTGGCTGTAGAAATGCTATCTAATCAAACCTTAGTGGGCTGTAACTTATTCTAGTCAAACCAGAGAATATTTTTTCTCAGAAGAGATATTGCCTGCTTTTGTGTATGTGAGTATGTGTGTGTGTCTCACATTGTTCTATTACACCTTTACCAATTTTCAGTTTTCAATGAATTTCTTTACTGCCAATGCCCTGTTTGTCTATTCTTTACCCGAAGCTTACTCTGTATAAGACAGGCCTTGAAATCAGAGATCTGCTTGCCTCTGTCTTCTGGGATTAAAGGTGTGTACCAACAATACTTGACATACAATTTTCTTGGCCACTGTGCCCCAAGATCAAAAGCCCTCATCCTCCAGACTCAAGATCTAGATCATAATTGTTGAACTGTAATTCATTCCAAATATAGACAAGTTGCAATGAAGAATATATATATCACAATCCATCCTTGTCAATTTAACACACAATCATATCTCCCTATATCCACAAAAAAAAAAATAAAAAAAAAATAACATGGCCATAACAACACCTAACATAAACTCTTCAGACAAGGAATAAGGGCAGCCATGTTGTTGACCAAAATATCACAAGACAACAATCTCTAGACAACATATTAAACTTCTTCCTTGAAACCTCTTGAGCCAAGACCCTATGGTTCAAATCACTCTCAATACAACTGTCTTCCATGCTTCTAGTAGTATGGACCACTAAGCCCCAGTTAAAGCATTCCACAGCCTTGTTAATCTAAAGTTCCATGAATCCACATTCATCAAAAAAAAAAAACAAAAAAAAAAACAACCAACCAAACAAACAAACAAGAAACAAAAAACATGGTCAGGCATATTACAACAATACCCCAGTCACTGGTACCAATTTCTGTCTTAGTTAGGGCTTTGTTACTGTGAAGAGACAACATGACCATGGTGATGCTTATAAAAGAAAACATTTCATTGGGGCTGGCTTACAGTTTCAGACATTCATCCAATTAGCAGCATGGCAGGAAGCATGGCAGCATGCAGGCATTCATGGTGCTGGAGAAGGAGGTGAGAGTTCTACATCTTGATCTGAGGCAGCTAAGAGGATGGTCTGAATTACAATGGCCAGACTTGAATATATATATGGGATCTCAAAGCCCCACTTCTACAGTGACACACTTCCTCTAACAAGGCTACACCTCCTCCAAGAAGGCCACACCTCCTTAGAGTGCCACTTTTCATGTGCCAAGCATTTTCAAACCACCACGCATAATCATATATAATATTTTATAATATATATATAATATATATATATATATATATATATAGGCAGGGACATGATAGGGTTGCATAGAGGAGACTAGGAGGACAGAAATGATATAATTACTGTACTAATATATGATTATTAAAAAACTAAATTGAATAATCTCTTTTGGCTAATTCTTCTTGTACTATACTACTTTATGTGTCTAATCAGGTGATGAGTTAAGGTTGACACACAATTTATGACTGACAACAAATATATTACTTTGGATTGAGAATCTCAGAGCTCACTCTTCTTCTGAAGAGCAATTAACTGATTAAAATGGTGGCTACTCAGCCAGAGTTGGTTCACATGTTATCCAGAAATGGACATAAGCAAGAATGATGTCTTAGTTAGGGTTTTACTGCTGTGAACAGACACCATGACCAAGGCAACATTATTAGGACAATATCTAATTGGGGCTGGCTTACAATTTAGAGGTTCAGTCAATTATCATCAAGGCAAGAACCTTGCAGTATCCAGGCAGGCATGATACAGAAAGAGCTAAGAGTTCTACATCTTCACCTAAAGGCTACTAGTAAGACTGACAGGCAGCTAGGTAAGTCTTAAAGCCCACACCCACAGTGACACACCTACTCCAGCAAAGCCACACCTTCTAGTAGTAACACTCCCTAGGCCAAGTACTTACAAACTCTCACAAATGGAAATCTAAACTGACTTTTGGTATGTAAGTGCTCAAGATTTGGCTTCTAGTACTGTATTATTTATTAGAGATTTATTAAATAAAACATAGTAATTTTAAAGTCTTTGTTGCAATCTTTCTATTAAAAAGTCAAATATTGTTTACAATTGATGACCATGTCATTCACCTACAAGTTCTGCAGGGCCTTGAATTTTCCCACACAACAGGTTAATAATGTATTTCAGACAATAAACATTAAGGCCAAATGTTGAATGCAGATAGGTGTCGTTTTAAATTAAACTTTAAATTTTCTAATGTGGATTAAAGTAGTTTTTTTGCATACATTAACCTCCTGAAAGAAAGTCTGAAGGAAGTCAATTATGAAAAATAAGAATTAGTCTAAACAGTGTTCCATGCGAACAAAAGCCGTCTGTGGGCATTGGTCTTATCAGTGAGAAGCTCCCATCCTTCCCTGAAGGAGTTAAGGCCTGGAAGTAAATGTAATTACTAACCTGTAGATTTGGGGTCTTTTCTAAGCCCTAGATTACTGCTAAGAACAGATTGATATAAATTTTGCATGTAAGTATTCTTTGCTGATTTAAGGAAATGAAAGGGCAAACTGGCAACCTCCTCAGTTTCCTACCTTTTACCACACAATCAATTGCATCCCGTCTGTTGCTGGAAAGTCTCCAGTCCTGTGTAGCCCTAAATCACTGGTATTCAAAGCTGTACTGCACATTCACACTCATTTGTCATTTGCAAGGAAGTCTAATTGAGTGAATTTACAGTTGGGTGAGTGCTTCATTTAGACCATGCATGTTTAATAAAAGCTTTTTGAGTTACTAATCTCGGCTCAGGAAACAACCAAAGTGCTAGAGGGTTAAGAATAAAATGGAGCAGGTGAATGTTATGGTGTGACATTTCCTTATAATGTTTCCAAGTAACTGAATTTACTGGCTTTGGATTGTTTTTACATATACAATGTGCTTTGCTGAACATTTTAGTCTTTTATTTCTCCCGTGTGAAGAATGTGCTAGTGGAGTCATTCCTCAGTCAAAATGCTGCAGTTAGCTGAAAATAGTGTCAATAATTATTGCCCTGTAGGAGAGAGCCTAAAATAGTACCTTGACTGAAATAACTTCAAACATGTTCTAATAAAAATAACCCAAATAGTAAGAGCAGATTTCAATCTATGTTACTCTGCAGTCATTTTCAAATGTGAACTGATAGTCAACCTGGATATTGAACTGGATGCATTGTTTATGGGATCGAGTTGCAGAGTGAAATTACTCTCTCTCTCTCTCTCTTTCTCTCTCTCTCTCTCTCTCTCTCTCTCTCTCTCTCTCTCTCTCTTTCTCTCTCTGCATATGTGTGTATCTCTGTCTCTGAGTCTCTCTGTCTCTCTGTCTCTCTTTGTCTCTCTCTCTCTTTGTCTTTCTCTCTCTCCCTGTGTATATCTGTCTGTCTCTGTCATCTCTGCCTCTCTCTGTCTCTCTCTGTCTCTCTCTGTCTCTCTCTGTCTCTCTCTCTCTCTCTCTCTCTCTCTCTCTCACACACACACACACACACACACACACACACGCACACACACAATCTCTTTTGTCTTCCAACATTGTATTTCAAAGAAAATGTGAAACTGCAGAGAAGACAGAAATGTTAACGTTTAAAATTATGGCAGGAAAATATATCATAGAACCCAGGCACAGCAGCATCCAAATTCTTCATTCAGTTTTCTGATGCTGAAGCTGTTTAGCCACATATAACAGCAATAAATAATCAAATGTTCCTATAAACAAGGCTACATGACAAAACAGACTCTGTGCACCTGATGTTTCAAGAGCTGCTGCCTGGTGTCTATTACTCAGTGAAAGTGAGTGCCTTTGTCTTCCCCTTAGGTGAAAGCCTATGGCAGTATAATCACACAGCATTGAGCACCTGTTTAAAGCCCATTGTTGTGAATGCACTTCTTAAATCCAAGTGGGGATCCACTGCTATACTAAGGTCATCCAGATTAAAATTTGAATAAAATAAGATGCAAATACATGTTGAAAATGGTGTTAATGGATGGCCAAACTCCTAACCAAGTTAACTAAAATTCTGAAAAGGAAGATAAAAACTAATAAAATTAGAGATGGAATAAAAACATTAAAAACATCACCAATTAAATTCAGAGACTAATAAAGACAAAATTTAAAATCTGCATTCCACCAAAGTGGAAAACTTAAAAGAAATTGATAGATTTCTTGATGTATATGACCTACTGAAGTTAAATCCAAATGAAATAAAAAACATCTAATTTTTATTTCCTATTACCCCCAGTGAAATAGAAAAAGCAATTAAGAACCTCCCAACTAAAAAGTCCTTGGGCTGCATGGATTTTCAAAGAGAATTCTACCAGTCAGTCAAAGAAATAACTTCAATATCTTTAACAACATTCTTACCACTATATCTCTCAATTTTCTGCTTCATTAAAACCTTTAATTGTAGCTATTATAAATTGATATTTTGTATTTCTTATTTGGTTTCTTTCACCAAAATATAAACTGTAAAAGAATAATGACTGTTTTCAGCATTTCATCCACAGAGTTTAGCACAGTGTCTAAACAGAAAGATATACAGTACCTAGTTATTGGATAAATGATTCTTGTCTTGGGAGGAGTTATGTTGCTCTTTAGACAAATATGACTTGCCTTAGAAATATTCTTACCTGAAAAGAACTTCAGAAGTTTCAGAAGCACTGGGGTGATAAAGATTTTAACTACAATAAACACAGTTATTACATGATATGTACAGATGACCATAGCAGCTGGAAGTGCCCCACAATTTTGAGGGCAATGTCTACCAAAAATGTTAATACTGGTTTGAATTTACACTCCAAATGGCAAGTAAAGCCCTAATCTGAATTTGAAACTTTTAAGAGTGATCAAGTTCTTTCATGGACAAGTACTGAGAAACACGAATGCTACCTCGGAATTCAGAAGCATGTGTGTATTAGGCTATCTTTATTTGATAAGCTAGTTTTTCTCATGTCACTAAGTCTAAAACTGACCTTTCACCTCACCATCTATGGCATTGAATATTTGCTGTTATAGGATCTGAAAACTCCATGAGGTAGACAAGTAGTCTAAAGCATTGTGATTCTGCCTGGGCTGAATTATTCCCACCATGCATTCTTCCTAGAAGAAGAAGGGACACTTTGAATGAAGAAATTGGGTGTGTTGCTCTTGAATTCAGTTCCAGTTTTCCAGCCTTATTTTGGAGAGACACACAATTTAAGAACATCTCAAAGATTTTCCATTTAACAAATAAATTTTGTTCTATTAAGGCAAATCCTTAGAAAACTTGTTACTTCAGCTGCTTTTTTATCCAAACCAAGATGGCATGCTTTCTTGCAGTACTTCGCAGTGACAGCTGATTCAGTGCCAGGCAATATTTTACCACTGGCCGTTATTTGTTGACATTGTTGTAAATTTGGGTGATGAGCTTCCGAACCCAACTGCACATCAGTTTCAGCTTTGTTTGTGGGGCTGATGTTTGTAATTCTACAGTGGCTCATTCCTTTTATGTAAATATTAGTCTACTTAATAGATGGTTACATATTATCTCTGTGACATTTTTTACTTTGTAGGTTGGGTAAATAGGTTCTCGAAGAGATACAGGAGAAGGAAGGAATGCAGAGGGCAAGCTGATATTTATGGCATGATGTTATTTCTGATGCAGCAGCAACTAAGGAAGAGAAGAAATACTGGCTGACTCTTAGACAGGAAGCCAACGATACACTTAAAGTTATCCCTAACAACTCTATTATTTTTGATTCACTTAGAATTAAACACGGGAATATGATGCAAGAAAATTAAGAAATTGATACATTAATCCAGTCTGATTAAATCCTTAGAATAAAGTAAACAGTGAGGAAAACAATTAAGATATTCTCTAGTCTAAATAAACGATCAAAATTGCAAATCCTGAAAGGATGAAGGAAAATGTTATTCATCAGTAACATTTGAATTGTATGAAATGTCTTTTAGAGCATTTGAGTAGCTTGAGAGATGTTTCAGTGTTTAAAACACTTGCTATACAAGCATTGGGTTCTCAGTTCAAATCCTCAGAATCCACATAAAAGCCAAAGATGCCTGTAATCCTAACACTTCTTTGTAAGATGAAAGCAGACAAAAGAAATCCTCAGAAGCTTGTGAAGAAGCTATGGACCAGGATAGAACAAAGAGATCTGATTAAAATAACCTAGAAGACAAGAACTGACACACAAACTAATCATGTGACTTCCACCTGTATGTTGTTCAGTAGTACAGCTTGCAAATGGCTTATACTTATAAATAAACACAAGTGCTTTTACATGTGCACAAGCACAGCGCTATTTAAATAAAACTTAAGTTTGCATTGCATTCATATATTCATATGTATCGTTTGAAAGCTTAAAGAACGATGATGAAGGGAAGTATTTTACTGACATAGGAGAAAAAAGTTACAACAAGGATCCAATACTTGATTTACAGATGCTGACGAGAGTAAGTACATATACAGAATTTATTTTTGAGGTTATAGTCATGTGATCAAGAGAGGTAATTAACAAATAAATACTTTTTTGTACATTTTATGAGAAAAAATTCTCATATAGATAAGGACTGTCCAAGTAGTACATACTTTTATAAACATGAAGAGTGTATTGAATAATATATAATGAACTTAAATTCACTTTTATGGTCAAAATTGACTACAATTTTATTGATAGCAATGTATGGCAGAATGATTTCTTTTATTTTTGAGCTATTACTTCTTCAAAAGCTTTATTCAAGAGAGACACAATTACCAACATGTTTACCATTTACAAATCCATTCTCTTCCCTAAATTTGTTTCTTCTCTTTCTGGGACTTCATAACACTAGGCTTCTAATGGAATCGATATAAAAACTTATTTTTTCATCTCTGATATAATAGTAGAATATGTTCGACTAATAATTCATAAGAAGTAGAAATTAATAACTCACGAGTATAGAGGGCTGGGTATATAGAGGTATAGAGTATAGGAATTCAAATGCTGAATTCTGTACTCCAAGACCTGGCTGTCCCAAGACAAGTAAATTCCATCAGACTTTGTCATGTAAACTTTGCTCAATTTAAAGTTAATTGGTTAATTAAAGTTTAAAGCTTGTGATTGGGCTGTAAAGGGAGAAAAGCAGGACTTGAGGATCTAGTGAGGGGGGTCTCAAGATAGTCCAGAACAGAAGGAGAAAGGGAAAAATTGAGGAAAATATATAATTCTAACTAGACTATGTAATTCATTTACAGAAGGCAGTATATGTAGGCCAGGTTCCTGCTTTCCAGATGTGACACAAAATGCTGCTCTCAGGATGGAATAAAGAAGGATCACCACACCAAGTAGGATGAACAGAACAAGAAAACAGACCTGCTTAGTAGGATAGACTTTTCACTTAAAATTTGATTGGATTGATACATGCTTTATTGATTCACAATTTGGGGTGTGTCTATGAAGACATATTCAGAAACAATTAAATGTAGGGGGAAATGGTACCCTATGTAAGACTAGCATATGATTTGGAACTGCACACGAAGCTGAAACAGAAAAATATAATTGAGCACAGAGCATCATCATCCATGACTTCTTGGTATAGCTGTACTGAGCTATGTGCAAGCAGTAGCCTCATACACCATCCTCCCCATCCAAGAGCTGTTTGTCTCACTGTGCCTTTGAAAGAACCCCACGAGGGGAGACCCTCACTCGAGTCACGGAGATTACGGCTACCCAGAAACTCACAAGAGTCCGAACTTGCTGCAAACCGCAAAAGGCTTTATTTCGGGATCAGCCGACTGAGGTCGAACTCACTAGAGAAGTGTCAACCCGGAGGCCAGAGGGAAAAGGATATTTAAAGAAAAAAAAAAAAAAAAAAAAAAAAGCTGGTGGTGGCGGCGCACGCCTTTAATCCCAGCACTTGGGAGGCAGAGGCAGGCAGATTTCTGAGTTCGAGGCCAGCCTGGTCTACAGTGTGAGTTCCAGAACAGCCCAGGCTACACAGAGAAACCCTGTCTCGAAAAACCAAAAAAAAAAAAAAAGTTTAAAAAAAAAAAAACAAAAAAAAAAAAAAAAAAAAACCCACAAAACAAGGGGGTGAGGGGAATCAGAAAAAAAAAAAAAAAAAAAAAAAAAGGCGGACAGTATCATAAAAACAGTGGAAGGTTCCCAGCCCATTATTCATTTGATCAAGTGGGAAACACCCTGTGTACTTATTTTTTCAAGAATTTAATCTTTTTAATCATCTATCATGTGGCTAGCCAGTCCTTGGAACCCAGAGCCCAGAGCCTAAGAACCAGATGACCTGCATTCTTGGTTCCACCCTTTTGTGGTCAGCTAAGTTCCTGGAACACAGATGGCCTGGCTTCAGCCTCTATATCCTAGGGCTTCTCAAAACAAATTTCTTTTCACCTTCTCTAGCTCAAAGTACTGGACAAGACCCTCGCTGTTTGAGATGCTTGCCCAGGAAATCTCCCTTCTAAACTCTTTTATGAGGCACTGAGCATTCCCCCTGAACTTCTCTCTTTTTGACTCACTAACTCTTAAATTCCTCACCTCTTCACATTAGCTAACTGGCAATTAAGTTGCGGCACGTAAATTTTGAAGGGGCTATACAGAATGTAGCAGCCAGTGGAAAAAAATGACCTTTCCTTCCTCTACTCCCTACATTTTGCTTGTATGACCACTATGAGTTTGCAAAACATAAAGCATTGGTTTTCTCTCTCTGAAGTTTGAGTTTACTATTTTCTGTGTTATAAGAGTGTAACTTCAGCACATATATTAAATTCTGTTAATTGGTAAAGACATCTGAATCCTGACGAAGGCACAATTACCATTTATCCTGCTCAGCAAATAAGTATAGAATAGCCTCCACTGTTGGTCTAAACAAATTACCACAAACTGAGTTGTTTAAAAGAGTATCCGTTTTTTTATCTCCTGTTTTTTGAGGGGTCAGAAATCCAGACAAGCAATGTGAAACTTGCCTGGTTGCCTGCAGTTTTAAGAAACTCAAAGCTAGGTATCAACAGAGCTATTTTTTGAAACACTACAGGTAAGTGGGGTGCCATATTCATTGAAGATGCTGGTTAAATCCAGTTCTTACAGCTGGGTCAAAGGTGCTTCCCTGGCTGTGGACTGTCAGTCAAGAGTAAACTATACTCTTAGAGGTCTCCCAAGGGCCTTTTTATGTTGTATATTTATTTACCATAATCCTGGGAAATAGAACATCTATTTCACACACTCTGAATCTCCTACTTCACCTTAACCCTCCATTTCTGCTCCGGCCTGATCATCACTTCATTTCTGTAATTCCATTTTCTTTCCTTTTAACACCTTAAGAACTTGGATCATGCTTGTTCTTATATTTGAGGAAGTGATATCCACATTAATGTCATTTGTGTTAGGGTATTTTAATAGTCAGTCCTAGATTATTATACAACTTAAAATAATTAAGGAACAAAAATTTTGCTACAGCTTCTTCGCAACTCTCCCCTAAAATTAAAGGCTAGCATGATGTGTTAGTATGCATCACCATAAGTAGACTGACTACTTAATCTATGTAATTTTATAATGACAATTGTTATTACCTCCATGTATTGGATTCAAAGAAAAATTTAATTTAAGTTACGTATCCAAAGGAACAAAGGTCAAGAATTAAGTCTAAATCAATGATTACAGAGTATATATTCCTTTCCAATCCATGATATAAACAATGTAGCAGATGATGTTACTGCTAACTAAGAAAAAGCCAACTGACTGGCTGAAATTTAGCTTAATTAGTACCTTTTAAGTTCAGTTAATGGAGATATTTGAGCCATGACCTGCTAGAAGAGTGAATATTAGTATTATTTGTGAAAATATACTCCATATGAAATTAATATTATTCACATTTTCACCAACATCTCAGTGGCCTCCCATTGGCTCAACAGTCTTCGTGATCTCCTTTAAAAGAATTCAGATAAGAAAGCATATGTCGTAGATGATGGGCAGAGTTTCTTACAGAGCAAGGCTAGGACTCTCAAGGCTCAAAAACAAACAATAACTTAGTAGGTGGTTGTGCAGATCTCCATTATGATCTTCCTATTGTTTTTAATTACCTCTAGGACAGGTAGCTGTGCTGGGGGCCTTGGTCCTTTGCAGGTGATTAACAGGCCTGTCTGGATAGGTAGAGATGATGTCTCATTCTAAGAAAGCCTCCCACTACACACTAATCATTTAAGACTTAGAAGTCCTGGAACTGGTTTTAAATCATATCAGTTAATCATCTTTTTGGACAATTCAGTATATGACATCTCCTCACATTCTTAGATCACTTTCCTCTGACTAGTTACTAAGTTACTACAGTCCTGTGGTCCTACCTTTCTACCTAATGTCTTCAAGGTACAGAATTGAATATGTTGTTTTCTTGTGTAGAATATGTTTATAAATTGATTCTCACTCCAACTCCAAAGATATATATATAATACACACACACACACACACACACACACACACACACACATATATGAAATTGATTGTGAAAGACTGATTAGAAAAACTTGTAAAATTATTCTTAATTCTGTAATTGCACTGATATTATACTCTTATGTGCAAACGTTATTTTAGTCATAGTGTAATTGTTGAAAATATAACTGTTTTAAATAAGATAAATAAAATAGAGTTAAGGATTTTAATACTAATTCTTGTTAATGAAGACAGAATGAATCTTGGTGCTTATCATGCAAGTTCACATCTGTAATGTGTCAGCTTTGAAGTTCAGCTTCCATTTATTTGTTTATTCTAGAAATTATGATTAATTGTAAATAAATGATAGTACAGCAAAAGGAGTTTCCTAGATAAGAATGCTCACGCTACAAGTTTTGGCAAAATATCGACAGTATGTATTTTATTAATACATAATAAAACTACAAGATTTTTAATATGCTTATACATTGCAGTTTCCATGACAGAAACTTCTTGTGTATTAATTGTGATGTTTTTATTTTATGCTATTTAATCACGGTATTGAATAGCAGGCACAACATTTTCTAACTTGTCTCTGTGTATCATTTGTCTAAATTTAAAATCAAAGAGCATCACTCTTTGCAGTGACTATATAGGCATTTATATGTTTATTTGAACATATTTGATCATATACTGCAAAAAAGTAAAAAGGTATCAATGATACAATAATTCAAGTTTTCTCAACCTTTCCCAACATATGCTAATTAGACAATATGAATATATATTCTCATTAGTTTATCAACAAGGCACTTGTGATTTCTAGTAAAGAATTATTTCAATTTTTTTCCAAACAAGAGATTTTGTTAAATTCAAGAAAAAATTATCAGCAGTTTCAACAAATGACTGATGAAAAGAACTGATCTCCTAATCGAAAATTAGCATCCAAAGGTTCTCCTCTTAACTGTTGTACAAATTAAATTTTAATTTCTCTTAATTAGCAAGAAAGATATTTGTTTTGTTTAATGGCACATTGAGTGCAGAAAATGGGATATTTTTTTCTTAGCATATTATAAAAATTTAAATGGTTTAAACACTTGCAAAAATTTTAAGGACCTGATTCTTTTATGATTTCAGAACCTGCCACTATGAGAAAGTAAACTGCTGCCTGTAAAACCTCTGAGAGTTTCTTCTGACTGCAGCTCTTAACATTTCCAGCCCACCTACCTAATGCTTTGGTTAGTGACATTTCTTTTCCATTAGCTAAGGCCAGCGAAGGTATTGGAAAACCTTAATTCTTGATTCTGCCCGGCACACGCGGGGTTACCAGAGGCACACAGCATGTTTTCACAGAGCACCGAAAGAGAGGTTTGCTGTATCAAACCCTTGACAAATGTTCAGGCAGTTAAGTAAAACTTTGTTTATATTGCGTGCCTCTCAACAGAAATTAAGAACTGTGGAAACAATTCACGAAAGCGGTTGGCAATCTTCTCTCGTTCTCTCTTAGTGAATATGACAAGCTCACCTGCTGTGGGAGGCTGAAAATAAAGGACAATCTCACAGCATTAATAATACATGAGCCACGACTGAATCTGAGGCCAACTATGCCACCAGAGATTGAGTGTGACTCTTAATTCAGTGCATGATGGAAGTACTTTAGCCCGAGGTAACTTTCGAGGAGGACATATTTGCGTGCAAGCCTTCACTTATAGCAATAGCACCAGGCAGAGTTCATGTGCACACAAGTGTAAACTTACAGGAAGAGGCAGAAACCACTAAGATGTTATAACACTCAACTCTATCGGCTTGGCGGGGGCCTAATATTTTATTGAAGATTGCTCTCCCTTACTAGACATCTGAAAATCCACTTAGTGCCCTTGAAAATTGTCTGTTGTGACTGTATGAACTAGTTCCCAATCACTGAAAGATAAAAACATCAAAATAAGCTAATAGGGTTCTGCCATGAACTATGATCCCAGGAGAGCTTGAAATAAAGACGAGCCATTTCCAAAGGCTCTATTAAATTCAGAGACTTCGTGCTCCAGTGAAGGGAAGAGGAAGGTACAGTATATAGAAGAGAGGGGTAGAAAAACAAACAAACATTCTAAGAAAAAGAGGGAAGATAATTTCTAGTAGATGGAAAGGAAAGAAAATTGAGTAAGGTCATCTTTAAAATTTTATCAGTCATATAGTGTTTGAAAATGATATTAGGACATTGAAAGAGTATTATAGCAATGCTTCTATGAAAGTTAATCCTTGGAAAATCATTTTAAATAATGACAACTCATAAAAGAGTAGTGCCTGACAAAAGACCACTGTGTGAAAGGGAATTTTCCTTCTGCCAATTTCATAGTCTTAGCTGTGCACTTCAGAATTATGGTTTCATTTATTTTCTTTCTTTTTTGAGACACAAAATCCGATATCTTTAATTAATTGGAATACTTTCCACTGCAAAATAAAGTATGTAAAAAATGAGACTATGAATAGAAAACACAACATTACTGATTATTAAAGACCCAAGTGCTTTACTGTAAGGCTAACATTTACTAACTTATGAAGTCATAATCAAAGGCGCATGGAAGAAAATACCAGAACTGATAAGGGAGTCAACTGCTTCTCAATGGTGGAACACTTCATTCTGTCCTGAGGTTAGCATAGTTTAGATGTAATGTATTTTATTACCATTAGTGACACTGCAAAATTTTGTAACTGATAAAGCATTGGAATTGTTTCTGGACCCAATTACAAAAAAGAATGATCTATAAAGTTTCTATGTAGATCCTGTAATTGTTGGTAAGGGTATTGAAGGACACGTCTAGAATTAGCTCTTCTCCCACGTGCAAGGTTGTCTGCCATCAACCGTCCTTTCCTAGCTCCCATAGAAAGAAAGAATTTTTCAAGGAAGGCATAAAATAAATTAGATACATGTATAACACTGGATGTATTTTATTTCCATTTTGTTAATGGCGCAGTGAAATCGATCATAGACTTTCAGTAAGTATTTCTTTGAAGATAAATTTTTATTCTAGTTATTTACATACAAAAATGTTACGTCAGAGAACAGTTGTAAATTGCTTCCTGCCTCTGTCTGAATCTAGTGAGTATATGAATTTCGTGTTGGACATTTTTTTTAAATAACTGAATTCAAATTTTAAATAAAAAGAGATATTTTATACTTTCTACTCTATTTCTCTTGAAAATGAGAATATCTTGAACAGCAAAGACCATGTGTGGCCTCCACCACAATAAGTGGGAACCCTGCTAAACCAACTGACTTCATCTGTATCAATATTTGGAAAATGCATATAAGGGAGATTTACAGGAAAGGAAACTAGATTGGATTTGAAACTAGATTGGCCATGAAAACAATGCTTCTATTAAATACCTAACTTTTCCTATAATTCCTACATTGAATATATTGCTCATTTACTGTGCCTATTTGTCACCTGTGGGCATTTATATTTTGTCTTATGAGCTTTATTTTTCCTTGTTAGTCTGTTAACCCATCTTCTGTAAATTTCTAAAAGAAAATTTCCCTTGAACTATACTTCGCATTGATGCCATATGTCTCTTCTACTTAAATAGACTTCACGAACATAGAGATTATTTTTCCCTCATATTACAAGTTTAGAAAACACACAAAAAACCTCTATAATGGTGCAGATACTTTCAAACATTTTTCCATAATGAAATTGATTAAATGCAAAACTAAACAATAGAACTCCTTGAAAGTGGAAAGGTACATTAAAGGATTACCAGCCAAAAACTTTAAGATGCAAACAAGACCAGTTAGCTTACTTTTGAATTTAATACCATCTTTCTTTAATAACAGTAAATCTGTTGTTTAGCGCTCTCTCTCTCTCTTTCTCTCTGTCTCTCTGTGTGTGTGTGTGTGTGTGTGTGTGTGTGTTAGTACCTCTGTTTTGTATGTGTGCACTTATTTTCTCTTCTCATCTTCTCTGATCAATTCCTATACTTGAAACATGTTGAAACATTTATTTAATAAACTAAAATTTAAGACTGGAAAAATTGTTCAGGGGTTAAGAGCACTTTTCACTCTTTTAGAGGAACCGGGCTTGGTTCCCAGCATGCACCGAGGGTCAACAAACTAATTTTAATTCAGATCCAGGTTATCAGATGCCATATACATATATACAAACATGTGTCTAAAACACTATCCACCATGACTATGTTGGTTGTATCACAGCAATGAACAGAAGGCACGGAATGTATTTTAAGTAACTTCATCCCAGCCTATGCTTGAATTAGTGGCTATTGTTGCAATTAAACAATCTAAATAATAGGGCCATGTAATGTTTAATATTTAATGGGTTATATGTAAAAATAATGTTCTAGTAAGAAACTTTATTAATTTGCATCTATATAATAGCCACAATTTCCAAAAGCTTAAAAAGAACCATCAGTTTTTAAAGAAATCAAAACTATTACTGTAGCCTTGTTCAGAAAGCAATTTTCAGATTTATTTTTGTTTTAACGTAGATACTGCGTGAAAGCTAGACTTCTTCTGTATCTATCTCTCTTGAACCTATCTAGGAGAGACATCACACTAGGATTCTGCCCACACTGGCAGCTCTCAAAGTAACTAAAAGAGGATGCACTCTCAAATCCAGCTGAGTATACCAAAGAATAACAAGGTGCAGCAAGATAGATTGTGTGGGGCTGTCAAGAGATTCTGATAGCCTTTGATTTCCAGATTTAAATAATACCTTCTCTTTTGGTTTCTACTGGTTTGCTGTGTAGGATCTATAATCCTAATACTTTTTGCTTTCTTTTTCTCTCTCACGGCCTCCTGTAAGCTCTGCTCAAGTGTTTTCTTTTCTACCCTAAACATGGTTGTCATATAGAGGGAACCACTGATGCAGTTTAGGGGTATTTTAAATAAGATCAATTGAGGGTTATTCAGACTGCCACACTCTAAATTCTCATTTAGTTCTAAAAAGTCAGACTCGTGATTGTCCACCCACTGTCCTCAATTTCCAAGTTACAGTTGCCTATTCATAGAGGGAATGGTCAGAACAAAAGGTAGAAATTAGATAGGCTGTTTTAGGGGGCAGATACTAAGGAGAGTAACTAGTTCATATTTTGGCTAAAGCCAGAAACATCATTGGTCCCTCTCATGAACCATGCTATTTCCAGAAATCAATGATGCAAGAGGCATTTGAGGTTATGTTCCCAAATCTAGCATTTTTTATAGGATATTTTATTTATTTACATTACAGATGTTATTCCCTGTCCTCATTTCCCCCACCCAGAAACCCCTATTCTATCCCTCCACCTCCTTTTTGCTTTTACACCATTTTAATTACATGCAAGTATTAAGGTAAGTTCTAGGTTGAGGAACTAGAAATACAATAGACATAAACAGTCAAGGAACGATCAAGACAATAAACACAAATAGTCAAAGAACAAGCAAGGCAATATACAAATTCCCTTGATCACTCCCGTGATCGCTATTTCTTTGGGCTTATCAGGATGACCAAAATATCTAAACGTACTTCCCTGTCCTAGCCCAAAGTCATTTTCATGTCTGAAGTCTACTTCTTTGTTCTAGCCTAAGATTTAGATTCCTGCCTGAAATTACTTCTTTATTCTAGCCTAATGCAGGATTCCTGCCTGAAGCCCATTTCCTTGTCCTTTGCCAATGTCAGATTCCTGACATTAATAACTCTGTCTGGGGGTCCATTTTCAGTTTCAAGTCATGTACGTTAGCAGCCAACTTGTAGATGTTGTTAAAGACAAGCTTATGCACTATGGGCAGGAATAAAAGTATTCCCAGGACATAAAGGGCTAGCATGATCAAGTTATATATGTTATTCTTGAAGCTTGACCAAAATGGAAATACTGACCTCAAGCCATCGATTATTTTATCTGTATCAAAGCTCAGCAGAGCAGCTTTCTTTAAATCCATAATCTCACTATGCAAAGTTAAGACAGCTACTTTTGTTAATCATTTAGCAAAAATAAAAATGTTGCTGTGTTGCGTATACAAGAGGATTTAGGGATTTAGATAGGCATTTGGAACATCAGATTGATGCTCTTTATCCTATTCAAATTATTGGAAGGAGGTTCAGAGTTTAGGAGTAAGGAGACATCTTGAGTGTCATGCCAAAAAACAATGGATTCGTATTAGTTCTAAAATTTATAGTGGTAGTCATTATAATTAGGAAAAAGTTTAAAGATGCTTGCGGAGTATTTGGCATAATTCTAACACCAAATCTAGCTTTCTAGATTTGAGGTTTATGTCCTCAAAAAGATGCAGTGTTACAGCAACAATTTATGTAATGTGAAAACATTTCATCAAGAGAATAGAACATTTGGGTGAACATTTAATCTTCCTGTAGTTCTAGCAGGTTAATCACCTTGCTAGAAGATTTTGTTCACCTTAAACTATACTAAGGCTAGATAGGAACAATAATTATTCTTTTGTTGAGACAGTGTACTTTTCCTTCCCAGAATTCCCACTTTCTAGCACAGTCCCTGCAGTCTACCCTGAGACTACCATGAGAGTCATTCAGTTTGCCCACTCTTCTTAGCAACTTTTCTCTATTGTTTTTCATATCTTTCAGAGATATTGTTCAGAACCTAAGTATGTTGTTTTCTGATGCTTCAATATTCTTTATGTTTCCTATCCCACAACTGCAATGTGCTTACTTGCCACCGTTTGGCAGCCCCCATGCCTGTATATCAAACAGAATTGCTTTTACTCTGGACAGGTTTTAAGATTTATAGCTTGCCTGCCATGATGTCCTTTTCTTTTAAATTCTAATGAAATTGTTGCCACATTTTAAGAAAGAAGGACATAGGTATGGACAACAGGAAAACAGCTGCTGCTTCATTAGTTTAGATTCAGCAAATATAACTACGAAAACTGCATTTCATGTACCAAGAGAGATAGAATCTATCTCTCCATACACTCCTCTCTAAAATGGCATCTGCTTATATACTACTTCAAATAAAAATCCAGGCTATTAACAATAATGTCCACAGAGGCAGTCACATATATGTTTTAAGGAACTTTTGAATGTTGCTCATTCCAAATTTCTTCCTTCTTCCTGTGTTGACCCCCTTAAAGATACATTTCCAGCTCCATTTTAAATGTTGTCTGTTGTTATATGCCTTTTCTTATTCAATTTTGTCCATTGGTATATTAATGCTTTCATTGAGTTTTTCTAATTTTCTTCATAGTTACATGTTTTGAATGTGCCTCCTGTGTCTATTGGCTCCCCTGAAGCATTCTATCACCTTCAGTTATCACTGACATGAAGAGAAGCTTTATAAAAGACATTTCAATGAGCTCTATCCCATTTACTACTAAAATGTAGGGGTTACATAGAAGATTATGAATGAGGAACCAACAAAAAATGAATTAAATGCTGGGTATAAACAAAAGTTAATTTAAGGACCACCACAGTTGCATTTTATAGATTTTGATATATGGTAGCCTTTTTTTTCCCCCACATTTTAAAGGCAACTTTACAGTTTATTTGGTGCCTGGTCTACAATCATCTTTTCTTTTGTTTTTAATTTTTTTATTTTACATTTCAGATGTCAGTCTTTCCCCATTTCCCCTCCTAGAACCATCTCCATTCCATCCCCCTCCTCCTTTTTGCTTTAGACTATTTTAATTATATGCATTAACTACCATTCAATTCTTGGAATCTTTTCGTTTCTTTCTTGATTTCTTCCTTGAGTTAATTGCCATGCAGTAGTGCATTGTCTAGTTTCCATCAGATTTTGCATTTTCAATTTTTTTATTGGTGTTGCCATCCTACTCAATTCTACAGAGAAAGCCAGCCTAAGAAAGTTATTTGTGATTTATATTGAGGTATCAATATCGTTTCGTGTTTTCTAAATCAAGATTTTCTTATGTATTCAAATCAACATAGAGTATATAAAGCTTGCAATTAAAATGTTATTTAAGATATAGGTTTGTTTCCATTGACAGCATGGTGTAAACCAATTTCATATCTTACATTGAATTCTATAGTTTTTTCTTTGCATTCGTCCTATTTAAATCTTTGCTTTCCTACAGTCACATCTCAGCAGAAGACCCAGGGCTATTTGATCCAGTGACTTTTAGTTTTCTCCATTTGAAGCTGAGGTCACTATAATGACCTACACTTAGTGAAGACTATGTTTCCAATTGGAGAGCAATGAGTGTAAGGGACACAGCTTCTGAGACACTTTACTGGTCCTTCTAAATCTAAAAGAATATGAGTTAGAATGAGGGGGCTGGAGAGATGGCTCAGTGGTTAAGAGCATTGACTGCTCTTCCAGAGGTCCTGAGTTGAATTCCTAGCAGCCACATGGTGGATCATAACCATCTATAATGGGATCTGATGCCTTCTTCTGGTGTGTACAGAGAGAGCTGTAGTGTAGTCATATATATAAAATAAATAAATAAAACTTTAAAAAATGAATTAGAATGAGTTTGATGTACCTTTGATTAGGACCCAAAAATGTTTCCATTAATCTCACTATTTATATGACTGTCACTGACATATATTTATATGACAGCAGGATGACTCTCTAGTTTTAAACCTTCAACTCTGATGACTCTTATCAATTCTTACCACAAGACTGGTCACATTAAATTATTTCCAAAATCTAATACTATAAAACACTGAGTTCTATCATGTATGTTTGTAATCCTTTTCATTTAAAGTCATTATCATAAGTGTAAATGTAGGTCAATAATTGATCATCTATACAAAATTAGTTAGATCCTGTGTTTAGCCTTTAGAAACAGAAAAAAAATGTATATACAAACATAAAAATCAATATAAGAGAATATTATGGTAAATTAATTTCATATTGTATTTTTCTGTGTGTGTTCATCTGTATTCAATTTCATTAAAAAAAAGCATTACTATTTGGAATCTCATTATATTACACACCATATTAGTTTTCTTTACCTTTGTTTTTCATTCATTGAAAATAGATTCTTCTCTCACACAGTACATCCTGACCACAGTTTTCCCTCTCTCCACTCCTCCCAGCTCTCTCCCTACATTACCACTCCCCTCAGCTTACTCCTCAGAAAAGAGTAGGCCTCCAAACAACAGTCACACAGGATAAAACAAAATACAATAAGACAGGACGAAAGCCCTCAAATGGAGGCTGGATAAGATAACCCAATAGATGGATAAAAATCCCAAGAGCCAGCAAAAAGATCAGAAACACACTCACTCCCAATGTTAGGAATTCCACAAAAACACCAAGCTAAAGCTCTAATTTATACAGAGAGGAACTGGTATTGACCCTTCCTCGCTCTGTGCTTGCTGTTTTAGTCTCTGTGAGCCCTGCTTAATTGACTGGGTGGCCCATATTCTCCTGGTGTCCTCCATTTCCTCTGCCAACTACCATCTTTCAGATCAGTGCCTTGTTCAGTCATCAAAGGCACTTCCTCCTGCAGCAGATAGAAGCAGATACAAAGACCTATAGAGAGCCACTATGTGGAGAGAGAATATAAATTGGAGGTCTACCTTGGGTCCCTCCACTAAGATTTAGGAGAACCGGTGGAAGGGGCTGAAGAAAGTCCATAATAATCTTAAACTTCAACCACTTGCATTGATTGGATTAAGTAAGCAACAGAAGTTTAGATTCTGTAGATCAAAAGTCCCACCCAGATCTTCAGTGTTCTACAGGGCTTTGTTTGTTTTGTATGTATGTTTGTTTATGTTACCTGCTACAGCTTTTTGGAGATCCCCCTCCTTCTGTAACTGTTATTCACTTTGTCTAGTCTTTAAAACATCTGTGGTTGCTTTCTCAGAGTCTTTTCTCATGTTGCATCCATCCCTAGATTCTGCCAGGAAATGTTAAGTTATTAATTGTAAGAAGGTATATTTGGTTAGTCCAAAGTAGTTAATCAAAATGATTCTGCCATCTCAAAATTATACCAATTTTTATATCTGCACTGAGCCTTTGAATGATTTTTTTTGCCAAATGAATGTGTCAAAAACACATTTACATCTTTCTGGAGATTTGTGTTCAGATAGCTTCACTGGCTAAATCATATCACTCTGACTAGCATGGTCATCATACTATCTTCCAAATATAAAACTATATACTCCATGAATTTCTTTTTTATTTTTTATTTTCCATAATTATATGTCTTATTCATTTCTTAATACTATTTTATTAAATTCTTGAGAATTTGATACATACATACAATGTACTGTATTCATATTCGTATCTTAACTCTTCCTAGATCTATTTCCTACTCTGTGTCCTCTCAACTTCATCATTTCTTTTTTAATAACTGTCTGTTTTCCTTGAGTGTAATTCAGAATACTGTACATATAAATCAAGGAATATTAAAAGATACACTAAAATTCCGGATAAAAATATTAAAAGATGTAGTCAAAGGCCGTTTGAACATTTAAAATTCTTGATAAATGATTATTATTGAACTTTCTAGTTCAGTAAGTTCTTGAGTACATGTAGAGTGAGTGCACTTGGATATGAAAATAGGAGCTTCCACTCAAAAGTATATAAAGAAATTTACCAGCAGACTTTTTTATTTTACTTTGTTTTATTTGAATAGATTATATTTTTCTGTGTGTTTTCTCTTAATTTGTAAATAAGCAGTCTCAGAATTAAACAAATTCTGGTGTTGTTTATGATTCAGTTCATAATATTTCCTCTAAATGTGTATAGCGTAAAAGTTCTAGGAAAGTTCTCAGGTAGGAAGTTCATATTTTGAACTATATCTAACAAAAAACAGTCTTCTCCATCATTCATACTTTATGTATAATTTTAGTGGTGTTTAGATCTTAAACTGTAGCCCATTGTTCAATATAAGTTAAGAGAGAGACAAAAAGGTTACAGAGAAAGGGATATTTATAATTAGGTTCTTCTTGACCATTTCCAGTGGAAGTTTAAATGAAAAATTATTTTTCTGGTCAATCTGAATATTCTCTCTTTTGAAATACTTACCTGATGTACTGGAGTGAAACACAAACACAAAAGAGCATACACACACACCAACACACACACACACACACACATTATATATTATATATATATATATATATATATATATACACATACATAATATATACATTATATACACATAAGTGTGTGTTTATATATATGTGTGTATAGATACATATATATACACATAACACATACATCTGTAAATATATTTGGCTTATGTGTTTATATATATGTGTGTATTATATGTATATATGTGTGTATTTGTTTGATTATTACTTAACCATATTTAAATTTAAAAGGTAGTTTCATTTTCCTGAACACACACACAAATGTAATTATTTATTTTTGAGCCAGCAGCACTCAGTGCATTTTACTCATTTCATTATTTGTAAGTACCTATGCTTACTTACTGGGACAAAGTCACTTCCATGGCCTCGAGAAATTAAACCAGGTCAGGCTGGAGGAGTCACAGAACAGTTGAGGTTATGAAAATTTTTTGAGATCAGACAGACTTTTTATACCATTATCAGAAACAGATTACAATGGCAATTTCAAGGATCTATAGAATTGCAGTTGGCAGGATACAATGACATTTGCAAGTTATACAGGGTATACAAGATTAATGCCTAAGACCAATTGTTCTGTCAAGTTTCCATACTTCCTTGACTACTGAGAAATCTTATATAGAAACAAAAGGGGACTGAATGCTTCATATTTTGAGGAATCACATCATTCCCTCACGAACTGGAAGGTACATTTCACCCCAGGAGCTATAGACTATACCCTGAAAAACCTAAGATGTATGCCTCTCGAGGCAGCTAGGCCAGGCCAACGCCATGAATCCTTGCAACTATTAAAAAGACAAATTCCAAATTTGTGAGATATTAATACTAAGGAACAATTTGGGATATGCCATTTCTTTTTTCCTCAAAATATTTTTAAAAAACAAGGACAGACCTTTTTGCTGACTCCTATATGGAATCATTTCAACAACACTGTTCTGCAGGTGAGAAACAATAGGACGACCTGGCTTTTACTTTTGTTTCTAGAAACCTGAATCTAAAGATAAAATGTACAAATATGACAGTGGTCTAATATTAGCTTCAGTAAGAAAAAAAACATCATAGATATCCTCTTGTGCCCTCTCATCTGGCAAAACGGAACCAAATAAAACAGTAAAGATGACTTAAAGATGTGGGAAATGATCACCATGAAGCCAAGAGTGGTGATTGGAGGTCTTCTCAAGACTGTTTAAATGTTTATGCAAGCACCTGTCTATGTCAGACAGCAATCTTAATGCTACAGAGTATGACAGAGACAAGATAGATGAGGATAGACATACAAAGAAATGAAGATACCCTAAAAGAATGAAAGATTGTGTTTAACTGTGCTTGGGACGTTGACTCTTGCTTCTTTGCTTTATAATATGAGTCTTTTTGACCATTTCTAACCTAGCTCACGTAAGCATATCTTGAGACTTTCAGGAAAGAATTTGATGAGGTTTCTGAAAAGAGATGTGTAAAAAATATTTCAGGTTTTATCATTTTGTTACAAAACACACACACACAACACAACACACATCAACACCAATGCACACACACAAGGAGTCAATATTACTTGGACAGTCATCTGCTCTCTACACTAGTGTTGAACTACTCTAATGTTATTTTCTACCCCAAAAATATGGGAAGTATATTCTATTTTAAAACATCCACATTAGTACCTTTCTTCTGTTTTTATGCTGCTCTTCTCAGTAATTGGCATCTTCGATATCAGTACATTCCCTTGAAGGACTTTCTCTCCTTTATACTCCTTTGTTGGTATTAAGCACATTAATATTACTTTCCTGGATCCCAAGTACCTCTTGAAGAACTATTTTTCATTCAGTATTTACCAGTATAGAGACAGAATTTCCATGCATGTAGAGGAGTTAGTTAACAACCAGCAGATTCTTAGATTCTGCAGGAATTATAAGCTTTAAATCTATGTGTATAGATTTAAGTAGTTGTTATCAACATTGTGCATAATGTTGCTGTTGAAAGAACTCACAGCACAATTATAAACAGATTTCCAATTTTGCCAACTATTGTGCTAATTTTAGATAATAAAAATAAGTCCTGTTTTAAATAATAACAGTTTTTTATTGATTAGTTTGTGAAGTCATTTAAAATGAGATCTGAAAATGTGAGAGGCTAGGAAAATTAATGCTTACAACTTATAGTACAAATACAGTGTGAGGTACAGAGATGTTTTGTTGGAAGAATGTTTTTATTCTTACCTTGGGAATATGAACACACCCTCAGCAAACTCAATACTAAATGTAAATACTTCTTATAATGATGGCCATTGAAGTTCCTTATAACTGACTGGGGAATCCATTTATTTTGAAACATACAATGGCATTATTATATCTAATATTCAACAATATCTAAAAGAAATGACCATCATTGTGGTTTCTATACTCATCCATAGCAATAGTAGCAGTTCGAAAATAATTAAAATGAAAGAATGTGTCTAACAGTTCTTACTTATTGTTATCTTTCCTATATCCCAGAATCCTTCTGAAATCTCAGCTGAGTCTCATTATGTCCAGTATAGAAAAACCTTATTTCATTATCTAATTTTCTTCAGAATTAGTAATCTTCAAGTCATCTTAGGAACTCCAAAAAAAAAAAAAGTTGAACAAGGCAGAATCCAGAGTGAAAGTCGTGGTGTCAGAACCAGTTCAGTACTTCCTGGATATAAAAACATGCCACAGCATGAATTATTCTACAGCCTGAGTTGGATACTTAAATATATTTCAATATTAGTAGTAGTCAAAAAAACAAAGTGAGCATTAACAGTGTTTCTTCAAACCTTTGAATGGTAATTAAAATTAATGAGTCACCATACATTATTCTTACTTCAAAGTTACAGAGCTCCTTCCTTTGTTATATCAACTGAATGGCATGAGACAGCCAGCTTCCTTACTGGCTTTTCTTTTCCCATTTGGGTGTGCTATTTATTCACTAGCTGTTAATGTGTCAAATCAAATTGCTTAGGATTAGGTTTTAAATATGTCTTTCGGCTTTCTTTTTTTTTCCTAAGAAGAATAACAGTGTTTTAAAATGTGTTTACTGGTTTTGCATATTCTCATAAAATGCAGTTTAATAAGAAATTGATATGCATTTTCTAATTAAAAAGTTTAGATGGGGTAACTTGTCTAACATATTTGTAACTTTTGCATAAGTTTCTTCAAAATCTTCATATTATTTTCATTTGTCCAATGAGTAATGGAACTGCACATGTTCGAAAATATAGATAGTGAATAACTTAGCAATTTCATTTGAAGATACAAACATAACAAAAATTATAGAAAATAAATACCTGTTGTCTTACCCGTATACACAGATAAAAGATTTATCTTACACTTAGAATTTTTTGCTTAGATTGGTGCAATTTTTATTCAGTTATTTTTTTTAACTTTTCATGGATTCTTTTTGCATTTCATATTATGCACTTCAATCTCACTCATCTTTCCATATTTTCTATCTGCCCTTGCCCATTCACATCTCCTACAAAAAAAAAAAAAAAAAAAAAAAAAAACTACAAACCAGACAACAATAACAACCACAAAACCATCGCACTGTGAAAGCTGTTGTGTGTCATACTGTGCTTTTTGTCTACATTCTTTTGTCTACACAACTTGCAAATATTTGTTTCAATGAGCCTTGGCCTGGTTTGAGGCCTCTGGCTTCTGCTACACTATCAATACTGTGCACTCATCTGGACCCCTCTTGGATATCTTGCTGCTTCTTCCGTCAGGAAGATTGTACTCTTTCGGGTGTGTAGGTCTGGCCTTTTCCCATGCTCCAGCAGTTCATAGATGCGGTAGATGTTGGAGTGGGCCAACTCAAAATTCTGGATCTGGGCCTGGGTGGTAGCTGAGTTGGTCGGTCTGCTGGCTCTCCTGTACACACCCTACTAGGGCCAGCTCTCTAGCACTGCCCCTGTGTAGCATACTCAGTACCTCAGCAGGCAAGAGGCAGGGCCAGCTCGTCCACTCTCATGTCATTCATGTGGGTTCACTTGTCCCTTTGCCACCTAAAAAGCATTACTACTGTGCTGCCCAGGCAAGGCGCAGCTGGTAGGTGCCAGGTCAGTACAACGACTTTTTTATTGACACACAGTGTATAAGAGAAATTCTGTTATCTATAACAAACTCATCAAATGCAAGCTGGATAATCTTAGTGATTAGCATTTTTTATCTATTAAATAGTAACAGAAGTTTCTATTAATTTTAGAATATTAAAGTACTGTATTTGAAATATTTCTTCTTATCGTTACATATGTAATTTTCTGTAAGAATCATGTGCATAAAAGCTGACAAATAGTGCAAATGCATTCCACCTACTCATTTAATGGAGAAAATTTTTGAAAAAAAAAGAGTTTATTTTAACTTAAGATAAATGAAGCCCATCAAATACTGACATCTTATGCTAAATGATCTATTACTAAATAGGTATTGTGACTTTCAAGACAGTGAACAATGTTCCAGAAAACTTAATTGATTTTATCAATATCATAGAATTTTATTTCGCCCCAAATTTCTATCTAATAAGTTAGTTGATTTCATTTAAAAGCCACTTTGAAATAGAATTAGAAACCACATTCTTTTTATCACATGTGCTCATCTCATTCTCTATATGTTAAACAGACCTCATGGGTAGTCAAGCAACTTCCATCAATGTCTTCATTGCCAAACTCATTGCCATCTATAAAATAGTAGTGAAGGTGTGTAACCTCTATAGGAAACAAAGATTGTCAGAGTTATTGACAACTATGAACAAGATAGCAATAATAGAAGAACTTCAAGTGCTTATCTTTCTGACAGTAACTATATCTTCACAAAGATAAAATATGGTTTTCAAGATATTTCTATGCTACATATAAAGGTTGGTCTTCTTATTAATCCCAGCTACTTCTTTTCATGATCTTAAATAGTATCTAATAAACTAAGACAGCTTGATATGTAATTGCTCTGACTTGTATATAGAAATATGCGACCACATCTAGTCTTTTAACTTGCTTATTGAATAATTATGATTCAAAAAATATTTAGTAAAAACTGATTGGTAACATTTCCTAAAGCTTTCCCTTGAATTTTTATTATTATTATTATTATTATTATTATATTTAAATCACAATACTACATCTTTGGATACAACTTAAAGTGTAATATTTATAAACCAATAACAATATTAATTTGCACAGTCACATGTCAGTTACCATTTATAACACACACTAACGCCAGACAAGTGCTATTGTTTTAATGCTTATTGTTTAAAGAAAACCATGAGAGTAAACATCAGTAAAAAGGAGTAATTGTGTTTTGTACTCATCCAGTATCACAGGGTAAACATCTGATACTTCAATATGTTAATGTGAAGCTGTGATGCTTTGTAGTTTGGGTGATTTTACTTCCTTTTATTATCATGATAATAGTGATATTATAGAAAACAGCTCTATCTTCAGTTAAGTAGTATCTGTCTATTTGTCTATCTGTCTGCCCCTTTTCCCACTGCATCTGTCTATAAGAAATAACTTCCATATTGGGTAAGGCATTTCTGTGGTAAGGAATTATGTGTGAACATATTTCTAGCATCTGCTGATATTTCACTCTGTGCTTATTTGTTACAGCACTTGAAAAGAAGCTATTAATTTACTCAGAGGCGATAATATGAAAACTCAGCATAATTTTTCCAATTATTACTCACTTTATAACTTAAAAGCATTTCATCATTTATGTACCCAGATTGGTACATTTGTCTAGTCAATATACTCAGACATGTTATCACTTTCTAATATCTAGATGGTGAGAATTTCTTACAAGTCATGTTTGCTTTTGAACAAAAATATGCTTAACATCAAAAATTACTTTTTCTGTGATTTACTCTTATTTTTTTATCTTTTGAAAGGATCCATCAGTGATGTTTAATTAATAGATATAGATTCACATGAGAATTGAATACATTTCAAAATAAAGAGAAAAATACAATATAAAAAGAAAATCCCACTATATGTATTTAATTACTAAAAAATTCTAATAAATATAAGACTTTCAAATGATTCTGTGTAAAGAATAAAAATATATTTACAATCCCTTTAGGTTGTCAGACCAGACTGAGAATCCTTGAAATTTAATTTGTAAAATTATTTTTACTTATAAACCAATAAAATAAAATAAATAAATAAAATTAATGAAATTATTCTAGAATATATAAATCCAATATAAATAAGAGTGTGAAACCAGATGAAAGGAAAAGTCATTTATCATTTAGAGTCCACAGGTTTTCCTCCAGAAACAAGTACATGTATAGATGACACATGTGCAGAAGTTCCACAGAAAATGTGTCATAGCATTAACATATAATTTATATATAAATCCTGTCAAAAATTATTCATTTTATCTACCAATGTAAATGTTGTGTGAATATTGTTACACTGTAGTATTTAGAGAATGCCAAGACAAACTCTTTATATGTTCAACACAAATAGACTTTAAAACGTTTATACATTTTTGGAATCTGCTAATGTTGAACTGGAAAAATACAGAAGGTTTACAGTACAAAAGCACAATTATCATGAGAGAATTAAAACGAGGTTCCAAGCGTCTTTACATTTGATTACAGGTATGATTATAATTAACATTATTTAACTTATCACCAGAAATTTTGGTAGGAGGATTGGAGGTAATCAATGACAGAGAACCTGTTAATCAAGTGTGAGGTTGTATATTCAATCCCAAGAACCATATAAAAGAAAATGAAAAAGAATTCCCCAGTGAACTAACAGTACTCCCGTGTTAACTAACGGCCATGTAAGTCCTTTAATAAAGCTGTTGAGTCCTCTAGGTACTCATGGCCCTCTCAGACTTCTTTGGGGAATTTATTCATTAGATAGATGTTTCTATCTCGCTTCCCACATATACTACTTCTGTTCACTGCAAGCAAAACTTTAGAAGGAACGAAGACTGTGCTTGTGTGCTTTAATATTAACTTTAGCAATAAATATTTGCATTCTATACCAGCATCAGCCCATGCTAATTTTACTAAACACTGAATACAAAATTAATCAAGAAACTTGATAACCAACCAAGCAGCATGATTCTAATTAGTTTGTGAACTTACCTACAACTGAGGTATAGCACTCAGAATTAAAGCAGCTGCTGAGCCCTGTGATGAGGAGATATCTGTTCTTTGCACCTCTCCAGTATTTCATTAACATGTCATCTTTTATTACATCTCTGAAAAGCATCTAAACCTTATATAGACTGAACATATTAAACGCATTTCTGAGACAAATCTATGATTAACTTCAAGTCTCTCAAATGTGTGTGTCGTATAATTTTGAAAGTTTTTCAGCTTGTGAGGGATGTTTTGCATCATTTTTATGTTTAAAGCCTTGCCTAATAGCCTAATTTCCAGGAATTTTAAACTGATTAGCAACACTAAATCCCAAATGGAGATTGGTGTGGTTTACTGATGTGTTGCGCTTCTCTATTGAACCTAAAACTTAGAATAAAGCCCTTCACCAATGTGTGTCTAACAGAAAAAGAGCTATATCATCAGTGTATCAACATGGAGACATAGCATATTGTTTGCGTGAATTTAAGTTCAATACAACAGTTTCATTTTGTTTAAACTTGATTATTATTTTACATGTTCTGAATATATATATATATATATTTTTCGTTGTTCATGAATATAAAACCTTAACATAGATGTGATATAATTTTACATTACTCGGATATAAAAATATTGAAAAGTAAAGCATAGTATAAAATTTTGATTATTATCTTTTAGTTTATCTACACATTTGTGTTAGACAATAAATAATACATTTAGAAAAATAGAATTTTCTTGTACCATTTTTTTTTCGTCGAAGGTTATTTTTGTTCACTGAACAATTATCAGTTGCTCTGTAGTAATGGGACCTTGAAATGGATTGATTTATTTAGCTCTTCTACACCCAAGCATAAGAAAAACTGTAAACTAATTGCAAGTTTTTCTAGATGAAACAGGCAGGCATAACATTCATAGACTTGTATATAACTTAATAATGTGCAACTTTTGCTTTTACAGACATAATCTTATGTTAATAAAGCACTTGCAAATCACGTTTACACTGGGTAAAAAGTTGATAATGTCTTGCACAATTCCAAAGACACTGTCATGAGCTGATACTTGAAATGTGTGACACCAACTTGTACTTTTCTCTAAGCTGGGATAACAGTGTCCATGTAGTTAACAATGGAGTAAAATATATGACAGCGTCTAAGCTGATCCTTTATATAATAGGAAACAATGAAAGAAGATGAATAATTGTTCACTTTGTAAATTGTACAAAGATATAAAATGTTCTAAATACTAAAATTCTATTGTCACCCTACAGTAAATGTAACAATAGGATCTGACTTAACAGCTGGTACTCACAGAATATGTAGTTCATATTCAAACCAGGACATGGCTGTGTTCCCATTCCAAAATCACTGAGAAAGTATGAAGTTGGACTAATTTCAACTGGCTGTTACAATGTATAGTCAGGGACTTCAGAAACTCTGCTGTTTTGGCAAAAAGTTAATGCATTTTCTACCACTCTTTTGGAATTTAATTTATATTGCTTTTTGTCTACCTCAGAGGTAAGAAAAAGATGTCATCATAACTTAGTATAACAGTTTATTTATTCGTCCATATTTTGGGACACAGAATGCTTTTTAAAAATGAATACAATGATACAAATTAACTGGTAATAAATAATGCTTGTAAAAATACTTCACAAAATCATGTTATCACACTTCTGTATTTTCTACATAATAAAGAGTAACTACAATACTCAATATAAAATTATAATTTCAGTTCTTAACTAATTAATTATCATTCTGAGACCAAGAACTTAAGTTCACAATAACCAAATGGTGAAATATTTTTGATAAATATAAGATTTTGTAACTATGGATATTCAGGGTTCACATACATTTTAGAGATTTAACTATAAAAAATTTAATTCACTAAAAAATAAACTGTACAATTCTTTGTCTTGATTAAAGACATGCAGGACGAGAAAACTAAATTTTCAATACTCTAAGAGTTATGTTCAAAATGATGTGTGACCATATCATTAACTACAAAGCACAGGCCTGGAAAAGGGCACATGTTATTAAGTTTTAGCTCTATGCTTACAATCAAAACAATTTTGCTGATAATTATAATTTAAAACCCTATCTTATTGAATTTCTATAATTCCATATATCTATCTCACAACAACTAGTCAAAGAAGTTATGAATTTGAAAGAGAACAAAGAATGTTTTATAAGAGGTAAGAAAAAGGAAATTGATAATGATATTAAAATCTTAAAGAACACTAAAATAAATAAAATTAAAGAAAATAAAATCTGTGAGAGTAAATTTATCATGTATATTCTACTCTAATACAATTTACCATATCAAGTGTTACACTTTTACATTTTTCATGAAAGATTTTATTTCTGAAGATTAGGTATAATTGTTTATTATTAAGTAAATTGATACACAAGTATTCAAGATTTTCTTTTACTACACTGTACATTACTTATACACAAGAACTTGGATGTTTAATAAAATACATTTTTGATAAATTCTTCTATGATCTGAAAATCTCTGAGAGCTAAAACCACCTCTCAACTGAGGATAAATTGGCTCTTTTGCATCTGACTTGATGCTATTTGACTATTGATGATAATGTGAAATTAGTAATTTCTCTTGAAATACTAGGTATTTATTTTGTATAAGGATACTCATATATAACTTTGATTATATACATGTTTATATTCAACATAGGTTGAATCCAATTAATTAAACATTCTTAAAGACATCTTTATATCTAAGCTGTTAATGGCTGAAACCATTGCTGGGTCTTACACAGAAATAGTGTCATTGGTTATGAGAAAGGGCAGAGTCTTCTGCCTTAGTGCAGTTCACGATCCTGAGTGCTTTCAAGTACTACATAAGCATTTCCCTCTGGGCCCAAGGCACATGTCACTGTGTTGTCACAAGTGTTAACTCCAGATTTCACATCTTCATAACTTACTGGAAACCGTACTCAGAGAAGGAACAGGGTAGCTGGCAGCTGCCACGGCTAAGTTCTCTCTGTGTGTGTGTCTGTCTCTGTGTGTCTGATACCTGTCTCTGTCTCTGTCTCCTCTCTCTCTCTCTCTCTCTCTCTCTCTCTCTCTCTCTCTCTCTCACACACACACACACACACACACTATGACCGTCAGATATGAGAATTATAAGAAGGCAGAATGAGGACTTAACTGGGCAAAACAAGGGAAAGGACTAGATGTAGGAAGGAGGCTGAAAGACAGAACTGGATGAGAAAAATATTCTAAAACACACGTACATTCACACACAGAGAAACACACACATATGGAGATGCTATGATAAACTATTAGTTTGTAATCTAATTTTAAAAGTTAACGGAAATTATTACACAGAGAATCACATTTTGAGACAATAAAATAATCAAGAAAATTAAAGGGCACAAGCCCCTGTTTCCAGGGCAGGATATGTTGACTGGCTATCCCAACTTCAGACTTCCATGCAAGATTTACTAAGCCCATCACTGGAATGAAATGACAGCAGACATTCCCACCCCACAGTCATAGATCATTTCTTACATCTCTATACATATCATTCCTCCATATAATTTTTACATGGAAATCCCTGCCTGAGTGTGTTCCTAGATAACTTAATCTAAGGTATTTTCTTCAATTGAAGAGAACATTAAAGGAAGTCAGTTATGGGGTCAGATAGGTAATTATCACAGTTTTCATTCTTAGAGAAAAGGATGGTAAATAGAAGTGCTTGTGACTTCTTCACAGAACGTTCAGCCAGACAGCTGCTGAGACAATAGGTACAGTAGTTCACATCAATCCACTGGAGTAAGACTGTAAATCTAAGGTAAATGAAGAGACTGGGAGCCATCAAGTTATAAATTTAGTGGAGATATTCTGTGTTCATGGGACGGAGCACCACCATATTTGACTGGGCTCCAGGAAATATGGGCATCTTGAGTTTTATCCTTCAAAGTAGAAATAGGTTTTTAGCAGCAAAAAGTGCTGACATCACATAATGGCATATTAAAATTTCACTTGCTTTAACAGAACACACATTTTCTCAGTGTTTTGGAGAGTGCCTGTTGCTCTTGTCACTCATTATGTAGTTACAAGTTCTCTTAGTGGATGGCAAAAGATTGATCAAAAAAAAAAAACAAAACAAAAACAAATAAATAAACAAAAAGACTCCAAAACAGTAGAAAGCCAAATTTAGGAAATTTTATATTTTCTTTCTAGTAAATATGGAAAGATACTCTTGTGTGCAAGTTTATCAGAACATCAATATAGACAAAAAGTATAGGATGAGTGCCTTGGAATTTCAACTGAGAAAAAAACAGCAATAAGATTTTGGACTGCTTGACTATAGCAGTCATGATTTTCCTGGAGAGTCTCAAAATTCATGGAGTCCTCCCCAGTTACTGAAAGTGAAAATTTTATATATATATATGTGTGTGTGTGTGTGTGTGTGTGTGTGTGCATGTGTGTGTGTGTAGATATATATAAAATGTGTGTATACACATATATGTATATAGACTATATATATACATATATACACATATGTACACACATATTTATATACACATATATACATATTTGTGTGTGTTTTTCCAAATGTCTCAACTGATAGATTTTAAGCATGTCAACTGCTTTACTCACAGACATGCAAATTTCTGTACATTTGAGAATACAAATGATACAGTTAATTTGCAAATTGTAAACTACACAATTAGTCTTCATAAATAACCTATAATCAAATAAGTTTTTACTTCTGCAAATAATTATCCATTATAAAATATTTTCTGGAGGAAATATTATTGGAACCTAAAACAAAAAGAAAATATCATCAAATTAGTCTGTTTTCAATATAGTATGTGTTTTCTTTTAATTTTTGTGAAGACTTAAACACATTCTCTTTAACTTTAAGATTATGCTCCTTAAAATTATGTACAGTGATCAAGGTGACAATTTAATTTATAGCAACCACAGTATCAACACCTTCTGATATGTTTAAACTCACTTTTATACATGCAAAAATTTGCTAGTCAACATTGGGAAGGTTTGGAATAAAATAAGACTAGGGGGAAATTAGGTAAGTATATTATGATTTAGTTAACTGAGTAAAGTATATGTTGCTGACAATTTTCAATATTTCTTGTAAAATTCTAATCATTTCTAAAAATAAAATTTTGAGATTTCTTTTAAGGAATTGCCTTTGCTATTGATACCAAATGTGTTGTCTATCCCATTTGATAGGTAGTTTCCAGTGAAATAGAATACAGTTAGTTTCTATATTGTATCACATTAGATGTAGGGTATCCTTGATCCAGCATGTGGTTCAAACATTTAGAGGAATCATCAGCTTACAAAGAGAATAACACTGAATTCAACACTAGAAAGGATTTATAAATTTTGATCCTATTGTCCAGTTTATTATAATATCACTCTCAATTTGCTAATTATCAGAATCTCTTCAATAACCTTTAATTTTAAGGTGAAGCAAATAAACATAGTATAGTTAATGTCAAGTTACTGAAAAATAGAGTTTTGGAGTCTACTACTTACCCACTGCTTTATAGAGAGTCAGGAGGACACTGGAACAGGAGTATAAAGGGAGAGGGAGAGATAAGAACAGGTAAAGGGGGAATTATGGAGAGCAACAGATAACATTATGGACTATTTAAAGGGTCATTTGGAAAACTACTACAGTAGAAGCTTCTTAATACACACACATACACACACACACTACACACACACACACACACACACACACACACATACACACACTTATGAAGGAAGTATAAATGAAATTATTAACTAATGAGTGAGTCAAAACCTCAACTAAACATCTATCACCATCATATGAAGCCTCCAGTGACAGGACTAAGCTACACCTTATTAAATTTTTGGCCTAAGGGACCTCATAGAAATCCCTCCAAATTCTCAAGCTATTGCCAAAGCTATAGGTTAGTTTCCACAAAAAAAAGTGAGTTTGTATTGTTAATTATGTAAGCCAAAACTTACATAATTTATTGAACATGAAGAAGTCAAGCTGGTGCCTCCTAAAGCCTTCATCCCTACTGAGTAGTGCTCATGGGACTGGAAGATATTATGCATACTACCAGAAAAGTCTAATCAACAACACACCTACAAATCTTGTAATCTAAAATGGTGACTTGTCTGTGTGATACATTGTGCAATGGTCACATGAAGATTGTGAAAGTAACACACCATTATCTGATTGAAGGTCCATGAACCTTAGAGAAGACAGGCCAAGGACCTAGGGGAAAGCCAAATCCAACTGATCTGCCTAACGGAACATACTAATAAAATGCCTTCTAACAACAGTCTGCTATACGCTTAGATCAGTGTCCTGTTCACCACTATCAGAGAAGCTTTCTAGTGCAGTACACAGGAACAAATACAGTGACCCTCAAATGGACAATGTGCATGGAATGAGACTGTAAAATGCTTGGTCATAAATGATATATTTCTATCAAATCCCCCATTTCAGGACTCAAAGAAGTCTTCCTGACACAACAGGTCTGATGCAGGTATGAACTCATCAACTATAGCAACATGCACAGAGCCTTCATATTCATTGGTTCAAACAAGATGGGAAGAGGACATGGGCTCCCATCCTAGCCAGAAGCTCTCTCTCTAATTGGCAACTTCTCACAAAGAATCAGAATAAACCTTACTAGAAAAACTATTTCTAAGGAACAAATGCACTATTTCACAAGGAGACAAGCACAATTACGAATACAAAGATTAGCAGAAAGGTAATCTCCATTCCCATATCCTACACACCAAAGAACTCTATCCGCTATGGGCTTCCTACTGTTCTTCTATCTGTACTCATTACAGAATAGCTTAAACTGCTAAGTAGTATTAGGAACACTACTTTCCTAAAGTATACAGAAGTAAAATTTTGGAGCTGTTTGTTATTTCCTGTATCCTGTACACTCGGACTACTTACCAAGTAAAAGGAAAAATGATTGAGGCATTAAAAATATGAACTTCCATATTTAATTTTGTGTATATGTATGTATGCAAAATAAACAGGAGAGAATTGGAGAGAGGCCCAAGTTACTCTATAAGAGCACTGTGTTCACATTTCCCAAACCATTAGGCATAGCATATGAGAAGTCTCATATTGTGGAAAATTTGTTGGATTCACTGATGACACAAAAGAGTCAACAAATGTGATAGTTGTAAAGGAAGTCCTATACAAGAAAAGAGAGGGTTTTTTATTTGTTTGTTTGTTTGTTTATAATACTTACTCATTTTACATACTACTAGCTGCCCCCCCCCAAGTCACTTCTCCCACAACCCTTTCACCATCCCCTGCTCCTTCTCCTTAGAGCAAGTGGGGGGGGTCCCCTTGGTATCTCCAACTGGATAGAGGAAGCTCTCAAGAACAATGTGGGTTTCCTTTACTGTGATTCACAGATTAGGGATATGGAGCCTGGGGAAGCTGCCTCCAGTGACCAGTCAGGAACCTAGTGGAGTGATAAGGACAGCAACCCACTCACAAAACATTTTATAGAAACTTATGCTGTATACAAGAAGGGTAGGGATTGGGTATGACTGAGGGGAAAAAGACACTGAGGGAAAGACCAACTAACAACTTGCCCAACTTGAGACCCATCCTATGGACAAACACCAATCCCTGACACTATTAATGATACTCTGTTATGCCTGCAGACAAGAGTTTAACATGTCTGTCCTCTGAGAGGCTCCATGCACCAATTGACTCGGACAGATGCAGATACCCACAGCCAAACAGTAAATGGAACTTGGGGACTCTTATGGAAGAATAACAGGGAGGATTTCTGGCCCATAGTGGATAGGAACTCCACAGGAACACCATCAGAATCAATTATCATGGTACCTTGGGGCTCTCAGAGACTAAACCACCAATAGAAGAACATACATTAGCTGAGCCTAGGCCTTCCCACACATATGTAGCAGATGTGCAGCTTGGACATCATGTGGGTCCTGAACAAATGGAGTAGAGGCTATCCCAAAAGCTGCTGCCTGTATGTGGGATATGTTTTTCTAGCTGGGCTGCCTTGTCTGGCTTCAATGGGGAAGTAGTTCTTTTTTATCCTGTTTGAGTTACTTTTCTTCCTAAATCAATGAATCAAAAGCTTAATAAGAAATACTATAATGTTTAAGAAATTGCATATATTATATGTTTAGCAATTATGTTAAAAATTATACACAATTAATTTGTCAGAGCTTTTTGTTTTATGTTAATTAAATGGCTAAATACTTGTTCTTGCATAAGATTGTCCTATCAGCATTAGTTCAACTCCATTGTAGAAGACTGCAATAGGGTGTTTATTACTTATGTAAATTCGGCTAATTACACACTAACTCAGTTATCTTATTTATTGCGATTCAATTAGTATCCTTTTAATAGTCACTAACTCTTTAATTAACTCATAAGAATAAGAGGTGTCTTGTTAAATGTAAATTAAATAGATTTAAATAGACAATAGATTGCAAATGGTAGATTTACTGCTAATGCTATAGAAAACTGTGGCTGGAGGTTCTAAGTGTACTTGATGCCATCTGCCTCTATCTTTACTCAAGAAGAAAATACTATTTTCTTTGAATTCTCTTTAGCCCAAGGATAAGTAAGACAATGGCCAAAGTAGAAGTCTGTTTCTTTTTCTGGTTTGTGCAAGAGTAAATATATTTTAAAGTTTTTCTTATATCAAAGATTGTAATAAGGTGTGAAAATTCAATAAAAAAAAATCTTTCTTCATATGAAATTACATATACTAAAAATAATGCATTGATGTGTCCTAGAGGGAAAGAACAAAGTCCTCCAGTGCATCCTCAAGTGACCCCTTGTGTCCTAAGAAGGAGATTAATTAGCAGAGCAGCTATAGGGCAGTGTAATGAGGGCAGAGGGGACCCACATCAGCAGGCTGACACTGGAACTCATTTTTGTTGGTATCAGTACCCACTTTAGCCAGTTAATTTCTCAAACATGTATTAACATCTTACCTTAGGTGGGGAGAGAAACTGCTCCCATTGACTACCAAGCTTAGCTCCTTCTAAGGCAGCTAAAGGAAATTATTAGATTCTTTATTTAGGTTTGGGATCTGCCAAAATCTGGAGCTCCAAACGTTGCAGGCATGCAGGCAGGCAGGCAGGTAGGCAGGCAGGCAAGCACAGAGACAGACGGACAGACAGACGGACAGACAGACAGACAGACAGACAGAGGATAAAGTATGGCTTCATTTTACACACACACACACACACACACACACACACACACATACAAACACACACACAGACACACACACACAGAGACACCGCTTTAGCTAACAGGGATGAATTTAAAAAAGAAGAAAATGTAAATACATTTAGTCACAGTTTGAGTACTTATAATAATGATAACATTTAAATGTTGGTGAGACCACAGATCCCTCAAAGTTCAGAACAAAATATCTGATGTGGTCTCTCAAGGCAATAGAACCAAGAAGTAATTTCAGGCAGGAAGCGAAATCTTAGGCTAGAACAAAGAAGTAATTACAGGCAGGAATATTAATCTTAGGAAAGAACAGAGAAGGAGGCTTTAGGCATGAAGATGACTTTGGGCTAGGACAGGGAAGTAGGCTTAGATATTTTAGTCATCCTCATAAACCTTTAGAAATAGTGATCATGGAACTTTGTTTATTGTCTTGCTTGTTCCTTGACTATTTGCATCTATTGTATTGCTAGTTCCTTAATCTCAAATGCATCTTAACCACTTGCATGAAATTTAAAAGTTATAAAAACAAAAAGGAGGAGGGGGGATGGGATAGGGGGTTTATTGGGGGGGTGGAATGGGGAAAGGGAATAACATCTGAAATGTAAATAAATAAAATACCCAATTAAAAAAATTTAAAACAAAGACTAATATTATTGATAAAATAGTAATAGCTTAAACATAATGGAAATAACAAAATGTGAAATTAATTTTAAAAAACTTACCGAACACATTATTTTTCACATTCAAAATTGTATCCCTTTGACTTATATGCTTCTTTCAACAAGGAATCCTGAGGTCCTCTCAGTGAGCTTAAAGTTAAGACAGTGGAATGATTGATTGCTGTATGTTCTGCTATGGATATCATACATTTCACCTATTTTTTTCTGCATACCAGTTCAACCAATAGAGACAAAATAAGGCTTTCTGCTGTACATTCCTTCAAAGCTGTTGTTGTTAAGTTCTCTATTGAAATACCTCAGAATAGTTGACAGAGTATAGAAAACCTGTGAACACTTTCTAAGTAATTAACCTTGGCAATATCCTGGAAAGAAAATGCATGCTTCTGTTCCCATGGTATCTATTTGCAGGGTAGAATCCTGGGGGGTTTATTCTTAGTAAAGCTGTTATTATCTACACGTTTCCAGCTTCACATTCGGAAATACCTGTTCTGAAGTGCGGCCCTCCGTGTGATACTCAGCAGTAATATGATCTAAGAATAAACTTCTTAAAATTTTTCTCGACTAACACATTTCCATAAATTTCAAGGAGAAACAGAGAATATACTCTTTTAGGAAATTATATGTATTTAAAATTAGAAATACTTTTGAGGTATTTAATATACAATATCCTATAATGAGGGACTCCCAAGTAACTGATGTGTCTATCATAACATTAAGAGATTATAGTAGACTTGAAATGAAAGCATGAAAGCCCTTTAGTAGATGTAAATTAAAATATGTATTATTATTTTTTTAGATTGAAAATAGTTTATGGACTGAAAATAAAATTGTGCCTAATTGTGAGCAATATTTGTTCATAGATTGTGACGATACAAACAAGCTGTGTCCACAAGCTATGAAATCTCTCATCCTTTAAACACTTCTTATGGTAAACATGAATGACTTAGATAACTACCTACCACCTCAGGCTGTACTGCTCTTCACCCAAGTTACATCCTTGAGCAACTCATGTGTTGAAACCTACTCCTGAATAGGAGACCTTTTGGAGATGTGGATAGAAAACTATTAATTGAAGAGTTCACTCCTAGGACTGTCATTTGTGCCTTTAACTATGCAACCATGAGGAGTTCTTTAGATCTTCATCCATGTCATGATACAGAATAGAAGTTTTTGTGCAATTGATTGTTTGTTTGTTAAGATTTGGTTTTCTCAAGGATACTATCCCTGAATAATAGAGCTACATAGCTGCCAATGACTTTATCTCTGACATTCAAGATTCTATCAATGTGAAAATAACGTTATTTTTGTCAACTGTTACCTATGTGATTACGTTAAAGGATGAACTATGACACCTGTATCTTAAGTTTTTCATGTGATTGACAGCTATGCTGTCTATATACATTCTACTCTCAGCTCTACAACAATAACTTAGATCAAATTTCCAAGACCTAGTGTTTCTCTCAAATCTTAAATCTAATCCTTTCTGAACACACCTCTGTCTTTACCAGTCTTGGTAAATTACCTGCAAAGCTTCTGTCTGTCTTCCAACATGGCTGCTTTCTTCTGGTTTAGTAGAAAATTGTCTTAAGTAATAATCATGTCTTTTGTTTGCTTGTATGTTTGGTTAGTTGATTTTTGAATATTCAATATTTTCACAATTGCATATTTCTGTCTTGTCACCTGTTATTTTTCTCCAGTTGCAGAGAGACAGAATTACTTTACCAATATAGGTATAATTTCATCATTTGATCTCTTGATAGATTTGCCTCACTTTGGAGAATATGTTCAACTACTAATATTTCAAACAAATAAACAGTAATCTTTCTGGACTCCTGGTACCCCTTCCAGTTACTGTCACAGCCATAATTTTCTAGTCCATGAGGAGCAATATAATCCACTGTACTCCCATTTTTATATATGTTCACCTCATATATAAAACTTCAATAAAATTATCTTTGTTGTAAAATTTACTAGCCAGTACTTAATTTGGTATGCTCTTATAACTTACATTAAATTGTGATAATTCAGCCTTTCAAAATATTTAATTAACACATTATTATATTATTTCCCTTTTTCTTTTCCTCCCTCAGAATTCTCCCTTTGATGCAGGGTGAGAAATACACTCACCTGTGGACATAATGATAAGGCTTAGAGTACAGCTGGGAATTATAACGACCTAGTAAAGGGAGAAAGGAGCTTCTCTTCTAAGATCCATGAGCTGAGTAGTCCTGGGTATTTGACTAAGTTTCTAGTACCAGAAATTTCTCTCACCTTGAGAAGTATTTAAGTCCATTAGACAGCTGTTGATTACCACTAAGATATTACTGACCCGAGACCTATAAGGACATTTTACCACGCTAATGATTGCTATAGATTTTTTTTGTATGCCATATAGAAATGATAGGTACACTACACCCATAACATCCAACAATATGGCTGCCTAACCAAGACCTGAACAATGATAGAACATCAGTAGACGTTTTAACTGAGAAGATGACGACCTCATGAGATTTTTATCTTAGTTTGGGTTACTGATGCTGTGATGAAACACTGTGACCAGAAGCAACTTGAGGAGGAAAAGGTTTATTTTACTTATATCACAGTCTTCCATGAAAGGCAGTTGGGGTAGAAACTCAAGCAGGGTAGAAATGTGGAGGCAAAAGCTGAATAAGGTGAAGGGCTCCTTATTGGCTTGCATTTAATGGCTTGCTCAGCCTGATTTTTTTTATAGAATAGAGAATCACTAACCTAGGGATGGTACTATACACAATTGGCTGGGCTTTCCCAAATCAATCATTAAGAAAATTCCCTACATTCTTGTCGACAGCTGTGTCTTTTTTTATTAAATTTTATTCACTTTAACAGACTGAGCACTTCTCTCGCTCCTCCTTTCCAGTCCCACAATTACAAATTCCCTACTTTTTTCCCCATTCTCCTTATCCAGAGGAGAAGCTGCCCTTGACATGCTGCCCTCAGACATTCAGTAGAAGCAGTACTAAGAACACTCTCTCCCACTGAGGCCCAACCAGGCAGTCCAGTTCTGTGAAGGGGCTTCAATGGCAGCCACAAAGTCAAAACAGCCTCTGCTGCAACTGCCAGGAGATCCACATGAAAACATCTGTGCATCTACTACAAATGTGAAGGAGGGGGCTAGGTCCAGATCCATGTACACTCTTTGGTTGGTGGTCCATTCTCTGCATGTTTCCAAAGGCCCAAGTTAGGTGACTCTGTAGGTATTCTTGTGGTGTCCTTGACCCACCCTGGCTTACTCAATTCTATCCCGTACTCTTCCAAAAAACTCCCTGACCTTTGCCTTATGTTTGGCAGGGGTCTGTGCATCTGTTTCCATCTGTTGTGGATGAAACCTCTCAGGAGACAGTTATGCTAGGCTCCTGTCTGCATGCATAGCAGAGTATCATTAATAGTGCCAAAGGTTTCTTCTCTTACATGGGACAGGTCTCAAATTAGGTAAGTCATATTTATAGCAGTTTTATTCATAATAGGCATGAACTGTAAACAACTTAGATGTCACTTAACTGAAGAATGGATAAAGAAAATATGGTACATCTCACAATAGAATACTATTTAGCTTTTAAAAACAAAAACATCATGAACTTTGCAGGCAAATGAATGGAGCTAGAAAATATCATTCTGAATGAGGAAACACAAGCCCACTTATAAGTGTATATTAGGCATAAATTACAGGGTAATCATGCTACAATCCACAGAACTGAAGAAACTATGTAATAAAGGAGGGCCCAAGGGAGGATGTTTGAATTTCATTCAGAGGGGGAAAAAAGTGTCAACAGAGGTAAATGGAATGAGGGAACTTGGTGAGAGAGAGGGTGAGAAAGGAAAACTGAATGGAGATCAGGTGTGGGGGAGAGTAGCAGGAGAGGGCTGGGAGTGAGAACTGAAATCTATCTGGGCAGTCATCTCTGGGAGTAGCTAGAGACCATAGATGAGGGAGGTTCCTGGGAGCCTGTGGGAGTGATTCTAGATGAAACTTCTACCAGATCAGGATACAGAGACTGAATTGGCTACCTTCCTTAGCAGGACAGGACTTCCAATGGAGAGAGGGGACATCAACCTATCCAAAAAACCTTCAACCCAAAGTTTTACCTGCTACATCATATACAAGGATAAAGAGGATCACAGATTGAGGGAATTACTAATCAATGACTGGATCAACTTGAGACTCATCCCAGGTAAGAGAGACCTGATATAGCTCTGTTTTATGGAGACAATTTCTCAATTAAGGTTCTTCCTCTCAGATGACTGGAGCTTGTATCAAGTTGCTATAACAAACTAGACAAGAACCAGAGGCAACTAATAACTGCAGAGAGAGGGAAAATTACTTACTTATAATTGGGTATTTAATACAAAGCAGTCACATTAGAAATTATATGGCATCCAAACCACAACAACCCAGACTGCACAAGTCATGTTTATACATGTGTGTTTTCAACTATATATAATCAATAATTACCAAAAATAGGTCATTTATATAAGGAACGGATGAGTATAGGACATAAGAATAGTTACAGGAAGACTGCAATAGTGGAAGTAATGTAATTATATTTTCATTTATATTACTTTTAATAAAAAAGAGACAATAATCTTAAAACACATTTAATCCCTGTCTAATTCTATCTGAATTTTATATCAATTCTTCCACCACAGCATTTATTCACTTTACATTTTAAACATTGTTAAATTTCTGTGTGTTCAATGGCATCATTATTTGACTTCCTCCTATTCTTAATTTCTGATTTTTCTATCATTCATAAATTCCCATGATTTAGCTGCTACCCATGTGGTAAACTATAAGTGCTATGTCTCCAGAGTATCTACCTAAATCAAAAATGTTAGGGTTAGCCAATATAGGAACAGGCTTTAAACTTCCAGGTTAGATATGAATTATAAAGTTCATAGTAAATTAAATTTTCAACTTTTTCAAAATGTTTTATTAGTGACAAAGGAAATGTGAAGTTTTACAAAATAGGTGTTATACCATATAGATAATAATAATATAATATATATATATAATATTATATATATATAAATGTTTTATATATATGTTATTATAATATATATTATAATATATATATATAACACACACACACACATATATATAAAACACTTCACAATAAATAGGCAAGCTACTTTATCAACTTTACTTAAAATGGTAATGATATTTTAAATGACATAAAATTAAATTCAAATGCTTCAAGTGAATCATTGAAAATTATTATTTTTATGATAATTTCAATTAAAGTATAATAAATCATTTCCTCTTTTTCTTTCCTCACTTCAACTTATTCAATATCCCCTCACTTCCTCACAAAATGTTAGCCAGTTTTTCTTTTATAATAAATATTACATATATTTATTTATATACTATATATCTACACACATATGCAGGGAATAATTAGTTCAGTACATGGTCATGAGCGCACATGGGTTCTTGAATCTTGTTGGTTCTTGAATCTTGTTGGGCAGAGTCCCACGGGTCTGCCGCTCCAGTTGGCTGGGACTGCGACTCTGGGCAGTGGAAAGTTTGAATGAGTAGAGCAACTGGTGGTGCTGTGCTGTGAGAAGGGCTCAGCGTGGGGAGTTCCCACTCAGTCTGAGGTTCTGCGGGGCAGGCAGGGCTCTCGAATGGGCATACTGGGCCAGGAGGCAGCCAGGGACCCACTGGTCTCCATTCTGGGGCTTCCAGATGCGAGACTGACCTGCGTGCCAAGAGAAATGAGGGGGGCGAGAGAGCTCTGGCAGAGCCCTGCAGGAAAGGATTCCTTGGTTACTCGCTTGGCTGAAAGACTGCTCATCTAGCTTGTTTGAAGAAGTGGTCCCCGTGGCTGGAACACAGAGAAGTCTTCCAGGTGAGAGATTAAGCAGCTGGAGGCAGCAGTGGCTCCACATGAAAGGCCTTCTCTATGTTTCCGCACTGTGGGCCCCAAGACATGAGAAAGTCCATGAGTTTTATAGACTTTATTTTCATGGCAGATGGTATCTAGATCTGGATGCACCCCCTGTGAAACTCAGGGCAGAACTGAGTTAAATAGGGAGGGATAAAGGGGAGGGTCTGGGGAAGAATGTTTAATTGGCTATGCCCTCTGGCCTTCAGATATCTCATTAGTATGTCAATCTCTTGAGGCTGAGGCCTGTAGTCATGCCCTCTACTTGTGCTGGGTGATGCATACCTCTCTTAGGGAGGGACTGTATTGCCCTACTTGACTGAAAATCAAGGATCAATGGTGTATCAGGAGCCTGGGGTCTGGGGGCGTGGCATAACACCTGCCATTACCGCACTGAGGTCTAGGGTTCAAGGCCTGTGCCATACCAGAAACCAAGTTATCCTTTTATGCCCCCATACACATAATATGTTGTGTGTATTATATATATATATATTATGTATATATGTATACATATACATGTGATATACTTTATATATATAACACATATACATACACACGGATTTATATATTATATATATATTGACTAATATATAATGAAACCTGCTGAATCTATTCACTGTGTCTTGATAGGTATAAATCTCAGGCCACTGAACTTCATTTTTAGTTGGGTCTTCACCCTTGGGTTTCCAGATACTCAAAAATTTTACACTACTGTATCATTGAATAGATATTGAAAATAACTTATTTTCTTATTAATAATTTCCTGCAAATTAATTATCAAATGTAAGATTACTTTATCAGATCAGTTACTATATTAAAATATTTTAGTGCTATGTTTTTCTTAAACAAAATGAACTATTTTTATAGAAGAGAACTCTAGTAAAAATGGTGTCAAATCCTACCTGATAATTATTTTTAGGAACTTTTCTAAACTTGGAAATTTTTTGAAAATAAAATTAGAATGATAGCACCTAACATCTTTACTATTTTCATGATGCTATACTAAACGTCTTTGTACAGAAAATATTTAAGTTGGTGTATTTTTTTAATCTATTTTTTAACTAAAGTCAATCTGAGGTTTCATTAGATATGATTAGAATACAATGAGAAATTGATTTCCTTGCTTTGTGTAGCCACAAGTCCTGAGAGACAGGAGAAAGGAAAGTTTGATTCTATTACTTGGCTAAATGTGGAAGGAACTATAAGCTCAGATGTGCTGGGGAAAATGAAGAGCAGAATCAATAACTGCTCAGGTAATATTTCCTTTGCGGTGACAATCATTCCTCTTACACAGGTCTGCAAATTCCCCTTTCTTTTTCATTTCTCTCCATCTCCAAAGTTTATATCCATTGACCCATAAAGTCAATAACTTTAGAGTGGATTAAAAACTGATTCTCTCATTCACAATATCTCTGCTAATTCTTAAAATGTCTTAATAATCTAATGTTGAAATAGTTATGTCAAAACATTCAAAGTACAAAAGTATTTGTAGTGTTATTTTCTATTTAATAGAATGAACCATTCTATTAAAAACCATCTTAGGTGCTCACTTAGGTTCTACAACTGGGATATATCTAGTGCCACAGTCAGTGTTGATTGCTTCCTTCATAGCCATTTATATCCAAAGGAATCATGAAACTACTCATTTTATGTAACTATAGAACTTTTTGTACATGGTAGCTCTTCGGAGTATGAGAAGACAAATTATCAAATTAAAATAAAGATAAATGCTGTAAATCCTTCCTAATATATTTCTTAACTGGCTAAAAACATAACTCCTCAACCTATGGGTCACAAGACTTTGGCAAACCTCTAATTCAAAGATATTTACATTACAATTGAAAATATTAGCAAAATTAAAGTTATAAAGTATAAACAAAAATAATTTTCTAGTTGCAGGTCACCATAACATGAGGAACTGTATTAAAGGGTCAGAGCATTAGGATGGTTGAAAACCATTGGTCTAAATAAAAAAAGATACCAAACTTAGCAAGCAATGTAATAAACTTTCTTTCCATACTCATGAAGTTCCATCTTTCACCCATCAAAATGACTATGATGAAAAGCTCAAGTGACAGCTCATGTGGCAGGGACATATTGCAAGGAGAATACTCCTTCAGTGCCACTGGAAGTACAAACTTGTACAACAATTTGGAAATCAGTTGGTGGTTTCTCAAAAACCAAACTATTGGGAATAGTTCTACCTCAAGACTCACCTATACAACTCCAGGGATCTGCCTAAAAGATGTTCTATCATACCACAAGGACATTTGCTCAACTATATTCATATCAGCTTTATTCATAATAGCCAGTACCTGAAAAATACCAAGATGTCATCAACTGAAAATGGATAAAGAAAATAGAACCTTTACACAATGGACTGTTACATAGCTGTTAAAACAAAGATATCTTCAAATTTTTAGGCAAATTTGAACTTTTAAAAAGTTGAAGAAAATTTCCGGTGGCCTCCCAAAAAACACACATGGTTGACCTTTTTTGTTTTGGGTTTTCCTTTGTTTAAGGAAAATCTATTAATGCTGAAAAAATGAAGGGGCAGGAGCTTGAATTACTAGGGGAAATAATTAAAAAAAATTTTTAAAAAATTAAAAAAAAAATAAATTTTAAAAAAACAAAACGAAAAACCCGGGGAAAAAAGCTCGGGGGGAAAAAAGTCTAGAAAAAAAAGGTTGGGGGGCCGAAAATTTTGTGGAGGAGGGGGGAAAGGAGAACTTGGAAAAAATGAAGGGACCCTCTTAAGAATAACCCTGGAAAGGGAATTAGAACCAGGGGTTTACCCCGCAAGGAAAAAATAAATAAAAAATATAAATAATCAAAATTTGAAAAAATTATAAAAAAAAAAAAAACCCGAAAAACCCCCCTAAAAAAATCGGGTAAAGGGGGAAAGAACTTGAAATAGAACCAAAACGGGCCCAAACCCTTTTAAAGGGAGAGAAGGGCCCTTGAAATTTAATGTAACCCATCTCAAAGAGCCCAGGAAAGGTTTGGAAAAGGTTACCCAGGTCTTTTGGGAAAAAAATCGCACCAAGCCAAACTTTTTGGGGGGTTGGGGTTTAAAAAAAAAATTGGAGGGCTATTTAGGTTAAAAGGAAAAACAAGAAAACCATGAATTGGGGCTAAAGCCCAGGGATTTTCCGAAACTAATAATAACCAAAGGCAGATGTGTGTAAAAGGCTTTTCCAGGATTACAAAATGACGCTTGGTTTTTTAAGAAAAACTTTAAAAATGAAAAAGGGTTTTTTTTTTCCCTTTTGGGGCCGCTTTAAACCCATTTTCCCCTAATTGGGTGTTTTTCTTGGCCCAAAAAAAAGGTTTTCCCCCAAAATCCACAAAAGATAAATCCCAAAGGGACTTGAAATCCATTGGAGGGGCCCTTTCCCCCCCCTTGGAAAAAAAAAAAGGGGGGTTTAAAAAAAATGGGGGAAGGGGGGGGTGAAAGACTGGGGGAAAAAAGGGGGGGGGAGAAAAGGGGAAAAGGAAATTAAAGTAAACAAAGACGTTAATTTTAAAAAAAAGAAAAAACACTTTTTAAATTTTTTTTTAAAAAGTTTGTTTTTTAATAAAGAAAAAAAATAAATAATAAATAATAGTTTTTAAAGTTTTTTAAAAAAGCATTTTAAAACCTACTCAGTTCCCTTTTTTTTCAACTCTCTTAGGGGTTTTAAACCCCTTTTTATTTTTAAACCCCCAAAAAAGATGTTTTACTATTTCTTTGGGAAATGCATTTTAAATTTCAAAGGGGGAAAAAAAAAAAAACTCACTACAATTTTCCAAAAAAAATCGTTTTTGTGAAAAATTTTTGTAAAAAAAATTTAAAGAAAAAAAATGTTAGAGGAAAAAAAAAATCTAGTGGAAATTTAAGGGATGATAGCCAGGGGGTATCCCCGTTTTGATGGCAGGCATCCTGTGCTTTTATAATACATCTCCTTAAAATGATGGATTTGTGTCAACATAGAAACTTTGGAGGTGAAAGAAAGGGTTTTTACAGAATTGTGTAATGGAAAAACTTTAAAGGTATGGAAGACATCTTGTGAAGGAAGATTTTTTTAGAACCTATTTCATGAAAATTTGTCACTGTACAGCCCTTATCCCAATGAGATAGTGTCATTTCACCCCGCAGACTTCAATAAGTCAAGAAATGGCTATCTTTAAATTTACCATTTTAATTGTATATTTTAAAAAAGATCAAAAATTAAATTAAAAAACTATGAATAAAATTTATGGGGAAAGGTTTGAAAACAACATCATATATTTTAACAGCTATACTTTTTTTAATAATTCTATCAATATTTACTAGCAAATACACAGTTTTAAATTTTTTTTTGTTTTCTACTTTGGTATCCAGGAGACAACAAGGGAAAATAGATCGTAGCCTCACAAACATTTTCTCAGGGAATTACTTAATTTTTTAGCTTTCAACTATTACTGCAAATAGTTGGGTTATGTCTCCCGGATTCTATTATGCCATTGCAAAGGACCTTTGAGAAGTTAAACAAGGAAAACCATTGAAACCTCATGCTCACTACAGTTTCTACGTGACTGAAAGGAACGGAAGTTCCTTTTGAATTTTTATGGAAAAAAATAAAGCCTTTAATGATGACTCCTTTACGTTTATTTCAGTAAAAAGAACTGCAGAAATTGAGGGGTCCTGTTAACACTGGTAAAAAAACCTTTTAGAGGAAATGTTACCTGGGTGTTTTCCTCTCCCCTTTTAATTCCCCTTTCAGACACGGTTGCTTTAAGAGGCTAGATCCAAAACCCCTTGATAAAATCAGGTATTTTTCCCAGATTTCTCTTTTAGAAAGTACTGTGCTGTGTCTTATATTTACTACTTTGCCCGTCTCCCCAGTGTCATGTAGTCTTTCCAGATTGGGAAACATAAGTTACCCAATTTCGTTACCCCGAAAGGAATAAACGTCATATCTTTTTCCTGGTTTGGGAAATTTTTTTTCCCCT